>JAJIBD010027570.1:0-84184 GCA_021461705.1 Cryptotis parvus | reverse complement strand
TAGCCAAACAAGGCGTTTCAAACCCAGTGCATTAAGATCCTGTGTGAGCTGTATTACGGATTTACCACCAGGATCTCTCCATTATATAAGGAAGTGATCATTGATGTTAAAAGAGGGGTTCGGTAGGGTGATACCATTTCACCGAAACTCTTCAGCGCCACCCTCTAGAACATCATGCGAAAATTAGAATGGGAAGAAATGGCAATGAAGATAGACTGTCGGCACCTACATCACCTCCGCTTTGCTGATGACATCATTCTAATAACACCAAACATTAGCCAAGCTGCACAAATGCTGGCTGACTTTGACTGAGAATGTGGAAAGATAGGTCTACAGCTGAATCTCAACAAAACAATGTTCATGTAAAATGAACTAGTTCCAGAGGTCCCGTTCACTCTCAATGGAACAAACATCTCTGAATGCAGCATTTCTGTGTACCTAGGTTGAGAAATCAATATGATGAAAGACCTAAAATCTGAGCTGTGCAGGAGGAAGAGAGCAGTGTGGAACATCTTCAAGAGCACCAAAGAAATAGCTAAAAGGACAAAGAACCTCTGGCTTCACGCACATCTCTTTGACTCCACTATTCTCCCTCTATTAACATACGCTTCAGAGACCTAGTCCCTATGAAAGCAGGATGACAACGCTATTCTGGTCTCCCAATGAGCAATTGAAAGAGCTATGCTTGGAATATCATGCCTCACTCAAGTGAGAGAAGGAATCCAGAGTTCCAACCTTCTTCGAAGATCCAGAGTCAGGGATGTCTCATTTGCCAAAGTTGTCAAAAAATCAGATGGGATGGATATGTAATGTAATTTGGAGAGAACTGCTGGACTAGAGCTGTTACCGACTGGATCCCACAGGATGTCAAAAGATAACGTGGCCGCCCACCTACAAGATGGTCAAACTTCTTCAAGACTCTGACTGAACGATTTGAGGCTCTTCGTATTCCTGAAGCAAGCAGATGCCATTGGGCTACACTGGCATGTGATAGGGTCAAACGGAAACGTTACTGGCGCCTGCTAGAGCAAATCGATGAATAAAGGGATGTCAAGTGATAAAGTGACATTTAGAGGTTATCATTTGTATCTTTTGGCCTATATTTAATGCTCTGTTCTAGGTTGGTATTAGCACTTCCAACAATTATTAGCACACTGTTCCCTTCCCTTCTCTGTCTTATCTAACCTCTGACCCCACACACTTGTGGTAATTTTCACCTTTGACAAGACCTCCTGATCCATGTTTTGCTGACCTTGGATATTGGTATCATAATATGTTTATATATATATACATATACATATATATATATATATGTCACTGTATGACTATCTTCCCATTGTTCAGTTGTTCATCGATTTGCTCGAGTGGGCACTAATAACATCTCCGTAAGTCCTATTATAAGCCAGTGTAACCCAAGGGCATCTGCTTGCTCCAAGGACAGGAAGAGCCCCAAACCATTCTTCAGGTCATGGAACTGAGGTCCATAATTGTTACTAGTTTTTGGCATAACAAGTAAATAAAACATGGGTAGCTTGCCAGGGTCTGCCGTGTAGATGGTATAGTCTCAGTAGAAGGCTGTCATCTCCAGCATTTACTGATGAAAGTTAAAGGGGAAAGATCAGGTTTTCTCTTGGATGGAGCTCTGAGGAACTATGGAGTCTGGATGTTGAGAATGACTGACTGCATAATGTGTGGTTTGCTCTGACTTCTTGCTAGGCTTACTGGTATCAGTAAGAACCTGTCTAGAACTGTATACAATGTAATAAATGTAAAAGATCTTGGGAAGAACCTTATCCTAAAATCAGCATTCTTAAGAATATTGTGTGGGCTGTGCGCCAAGGGAACTATGGGTCTGGTGTGGGTGGGTCTTTCTCTTCCGGGGCAGCTGGCATGGAGGCGGAGGAAAGGGCAGGGCCCAAAACTCCACTCTGAGTCTGGCCAGCGTGGTCTCTCCCCGCACATGAGAGCAAACCCTTGGAGCAATGTTGTACTCTGCTGAGGGGCTGGCTGAGCCCCTTACCGGGAGGTCAGCTCCATGGGTTGCTTCCACGTGGGGTCGGCAGAGCAGTGCAGCTGTGGGTCTGAAGTGGATGGGTCTGTGTGTCTGAAGTAGCCAAATGCCTCGTCATCTAATTAGTGGCCGCAGAAAGTATTATATTTATGTATATCATATATATAAAACATATATTTATTTATTTATGTCATGCAAATAACTACAATTATTCTGTATCTGTCTTTTTCTAGGCTAATTTCACTCAACATGAGCCTCTCCGTGTCCTTCCCTTTATAGGCAAATTTCATAACTTTGTTTTTCCTAACAGTTGCATAGTATTCCATTTTTTAGATGTACCAAAGTTTCTTTGTCCAGTCATCAGTTCTCAGGCACATTGTTTTTTTCCAGATTCTGACTATTGTGAATAGTGCTGCTATGAAAATAAAAGTGCAGATGGTGTTGCTGCTTGTGTTTTTGGCTTCCCAGGGTATATTCCCAGGAGTGGTATGGCTGGGTCAAACAGGAGCTCAATTTCCAGTCTTTGGAGGAATGTCCATATTGTTTTCCAAAAAGGCTGTACCAGTTGAAATTCCCACCAACAATGGATGAGAGTCCCCTCCCCCCTACCCCCACATCCACGCCAGCACTTGTTGTTCTTGCTCTTTTGGATATGTGCCAGTCTCTTTGGTGTGAGATGATATCTCATTTTTTTGTTTTGATTTGCATCTCTCTGATGATGAACATTTTTTTCATATATCTTTTGGTCATTCGAATTTCTTGTCGAAGATTCTGTTCATTTCTTTTCCCTATTTTTTGATGGGGTTGGCCGTTTTCTTCTCATAAAGTTCTACCAGTGCCTGATATATCCTGAATATTTACCCTTATCAGATGGGTATTGGATGAATATTCTTTCCCAATCTGTGGACTGTCTTTGTATCTTGGTCACTGTTTCTTTTGAAGTGCAGAAGCTTTTTAGTTTCATGTAGTCCCATAAGGTACTTTATTTCAAATATTTGAGCTTTGGAGGCTGAGAGGACATGATAAATATGTAGATAACAGAAAAGATAAAATGGAGTATTTTTCCAAAGGAAAGCAAACTCAAAAAGTTGATAATTTTGTAGAAGATGCAGTATTAAAATATGTATATGTATATATATATATATATATATGTTAAGCTCTTCTGAAAAAATTTTATTTGAAAATTCAAGCATTGCTAAAGTATTGCTATTGATTCTCTGCTTGGAATTACATAATAACAATGATTAGTAACCAATATTAAATTGGAAAATAGTATTACTCAAAGGATAGAAATCAGATAGCTAAACTTTATATATATTCTCAATTTGGTTTTAGTATATGAAATCTATTTAGTTTTATATAAAGAATACTATGTACAAAAAATATTACCTTTGATTTTTACGTAAAGAATAAGTATACTATTTTATTAACTTTATTATTTCTTTTTTTTTTTTTTTTTTTTGGGTCACACCCGGCGATGCTCAGGGGTTACTCCTAGCTCTTTGGTCAGGAATTACTCCTGGTGGTGCTCAAGGGACCATATGGGATGCTGGGGATTGAACCTGGGTCGGCCGTGTGCAAGGCAAATGCCCTACCCATTGTGCTATTGCTCTGGCCCCTTAACTTTATTATTTCTTAAACATACCTCTTTGGCCTTATTTTTTTGGTTCAATAACTGGAGCTGTTAAACAGATGTTTATGAAATCAAATTAGGTTATTGGATCTCACTGAATCTTAGAATATGTAACAGAATACCTAATTTTATGTCTCAGTCTTCCCAATGTTAGATTAATAGTGGTGCTTTAGAAGAGTTAAATATAATCTCAAGCATCGCAACTACATAATACCTTTCGGCAGAAAAGATATGTCCTTTGACGAGCTGTATACATCGTAAAAAACATATTTTTGTATCAATGTGTACAAATTGCTCTATTTTGTGAATTGACTCTTGAAGTATACATGGGAATACTGATTTACATTTCTTAATCCTTTTTTTTTTTGCTCTTTTGGGGTCACACCTGGCAATGCTCAGGGGCTACTTCTGGCTCTGCTCTCAGGAATTACTCCTGGTGGTGCTCAGGGGACCATATGGGATGTCGGGGATCGAACCCAGGCCGGCACAGGCTGGCCGCATGCAAGGCAAATGCCCTACCCGCTGGGCTATCGCTCTGGTCCGCATTTCTTAATCTTTTAAATTACAATATTGACTCAGTGTCAGTGCTTGAAACAATAAGAGTGCCTGCCATAGAGGCAGACTGTGGATGGCGGCGGGAATTTGGGGGTATTAGTGTTGAGAAGGGTGCACTGGTAAAGGGATGGGGCCTGGAACACTGTATAACTGAAACCCAATTGTATACAGCTCATGGTGGTATAATAAAATTTAAAAAATAAAAATACAATTTAAAGATGTATACATTCATATTAATGCATTGTAGAGATTTTATTTTGTACACTTAGTTTAATTTGTCTGTTACATATAATCTTGGTGTAATGCATGTATCTGTGTCAGGTAATCAGAAAATTTTCACTGATTTTTTACATCTAGGAGAGAGAGTCCTAATTTGAGACATCAAAGGAATTAAGTTCCCTTGAATTTTTCTTCGGTGAAAATGTGATGTAATACCTTTATCTACACTTTGACATGGGAACCAGTATAGTGCTTGTGGAGTTGATTTACCATTATTTACTTGGATGTAGAATCCTGTGTAATCATGTATATGGGACTGTTATTTCTGGAGGTAGTTTTATATGAGGTTCTCAGGACTTGAGATAACACCTATTAGAACTGGAGTCTAGGTAAATTATTCTAGCTGAAAAGGTAGAGGACCATGGTAGATTCAAAAGGTCAAAAAAGAAAGGAAATGATATAATGAATAATATGGAAATTGGTAAGAGAGGAATAATATGAAGTTGGTAAGAGAGGAATAAATTGACCATGCTGTGTAGAGGTTACTTTTTTTATTTCTGTGAGTGTGTTGTTTTTCACTTAGTGAAGAAATTGCATCATGCTCTTTTCACATATCAGCTGATAGGAGGCTATATCAGGTTCACTGAAAGCTGTAAGACATATATTCCATTTCTTTTGGGATTTCTAAGGGTAATGGGACAATGATCTCAAATAGAAGTTGTAATGCAGTGGGGTATTAGAAATGTGAAATCATATAATTCTATTTCCTCAATCATTAGAGCTGCCTACTAAGCCCTGTTAATAAGTTGAATAATCTAGAGATTGGGTGCAATAAAACTTAATTGATTAATCGAACATGGTTCACCATTTTTGGGTCGATGTTTTTTCATTAATTCCACTGTTCTTTTCAGTAATATTTATGGTGGTACATTATATATTGTGCATTGTGCAAATGAAAACTAATGCTCAGAACAGTTTAGCTTATTCCTTAAATATTATCCCATAGGTATTTGTTTCTTCAACCATTTTGTGAGTCCACGTTTTGAATCTTTCTATTACTATTATTTCTGCTCAAACTAGCTTTCTGGTAAATGGAAGTAGAAAGAGTAAGACACTGATGTTTTCTCTGTTCAAAATTGTATGAAAGTAAATAAATAGGAAAGAGTTATAAAGATTAAAGCAAATGTGTTAAAGTTTAACATAATATGTAGTAATTTAGATTATAGTGCTGTATATTTTGTTCATAATTCTGATGGTACTCAAACATGGAAATTTCTAACCTTTATCCTGTTTCCAGAAGATAAAATAAAAAGTCACATATGGTTTTTATTTGGGAGAACAAGGACTTGCTGCTACATTTTCTCGTTTCAGGTAGTTCATTATTTTGTTGACAATCTTGTTCTATTAATATGGTATTTTCAGGGAAATTACTTAGAGACTTTAAAATTTGTGGTAAAGGTGATCAAATAGACATTTGAATCTCTTGCTTAAGTGATGCCTTACTGTTAAAATAAAAAATGTACTTTCCAGAATGTAACTGTAAAAGTATTTTATGCAAGATTTCATGTGGGATACCTTAATGGTTGAATAATAAATTTTACCTCATAAAAATGAAATTCAATAATACAGTAGCTTTCTCAGCTCAGTAGCATCTGGTCTATTCTCCTGAGAGCCAATATTTTCCAACTCATTAGGATCATGTCGTTCTGTATGTCGTCAACATTGACTTAGCCAAGCTACCTTTACTTACATAACCACCAAACTATTAAATAGGTCTCTTGTGGAGTGAAGTCAAATATTCCTCTTATTTTACTTTTTGCTTTAGAAGAGGGGGAGAAAATATACATACTGTAACATTTAAACATCTGGTCTGAAACCACATCAGTGTAACTCTGCACAAAGTTGTGGATTTGTCTTCTTCCCAGGTGTGCATATAAAGAGGGGGTTGGAGTTAGTTGTTGAAGAGTTTTTTTTTTAACCATTTAGAAAAAGAGGCTGAGGTATAGTAATGTACTTTCTGTTTCTCTATTTTCAAACGGTTTCTCCTAACATCCAAAAAACCTCTTTAATATGTTCTGAGTTATATTTTTTATTTTTCTTTCCAGGTATTGACTATAAATTTATCCTTTTATAAACATAAAAATTTAAAAGGTAAAATTTGAATTGAGAGCTGACACTTCGATTGTTAATTAAGTTGGAGAGAAATATTATTTTTTATAAATATTATGAGTTTTAATATATGAGTTTGTAATAATATTGATGATATAACTATTACTGAGCTTAAACATTATTTCACTTAATTTAATTCATATCCAGGTGTTAGAAACTTATATTTAGTCTTGATCACTTGATCTCTTGACATCCTGTTTTTCATCGATTTGCTTGAGCAGGTGCCAGCAACGTTTCCATTTGTCCCTGTCACGTGCAAGTGTAGCCCAATGGCATCTGCTTGCGCCTGGAATATGAAGAGCCCCAAACCGTTTGTTCAGGGTCTTGATGAAGAAGTCTGACCATCTTGTAGGTGGGTGGCCATTTGATCTTTTGATGTCCTGTGGTATCCAGTTGGTAACAGCTCTAGTCCAGCAGTCGTCTCCAAGTGGGTTATATGTCCAGCCCATTTGATTTTCAGTGCCTTGGCAAATGAGACAGCATCCCTGACTCTGGATCGTCGACGGAGGTCAGAACTCCAGATTTCTTCTCTCACTTGAGTGAGGCGTGATATTCCAAGCATAGCTCTTTCGATTCCTCTCTGGGAGACCCGAATAAGATTCTCATCCTGCTTTCGTAGGGCCCAGGTCTCTGAGGATTATGTTAATGCAGGGAGAATAGTGGAACTGAAGAGATGTGGAATAGTGAAACTGGAGCTGGAGGTTCTTTGTCCTTTTAGCTATTTCTTTGGTGCTCTTGAAGATGTTTCCACACTGCTCTCTTCCTCCTTCACAGCTCAGGTGCTAGGTCGTTCGTCATCTTGAGTTCTCGACCTAGGTACACATAACTGCTGCATTCAGAGATGTTTGTTCATTGAGAGTGAATGGAGCATCTGGAACTAGTTTGTTTTTCATGAACACTGTTTTATTGAGATTCAGCATAGACCTACCTTTCCACATTCACAGTTGAAGACAGCATTTGTGCCGCTTGGCTAATTTTTGGTGTTATTAGAACGATGTCATCAGCAAAGCGGAGGTGATGTAGTTGCTGACTGTCTATCTTCACTCCCATTCCTTCCCATTGTAATTGTTGCATGACGGTCTCATGGGTGGCGCTGAAGAGTTTCGGTGAAATGGTATCACCCTGCCGAACCCCTCTTTTGACATCAATGGTCACTTCCTTGTAGAATGGTGAGATCCTGGTGGTTAATCTGCTATATAGCTCACGAAGGAAGGATCTTGATGTATTGGGTTTGAACGCCTTGTTTGGCTAGGACTTCAATGACCGCTTTGGTCACAACAGAATCAAAGATTTTCTTTAAATCAATGAACGTGAGACAGAGTGACATCTTGAACTCCCTACAAACCTCAGTGAGCTTAGTTACTGTGTGGGTTTGGTTGATTGTGCTGAATCCTTTTCGGAAGCCAGCCTCATTACTTGGTTGTTCTTCATCTAATGTTCTGTCAATCATGTTAGGAGAACTGAGTTAACAGCTTGTAGATGACAGACAACAGGCAGATGGGGCGATAGTTGCCAATGTCGTGGATGTCTCCATTCTTGATCAGTAGAACTGTCCTGCTGGTTTTCTATTGGGATGGCACCTTGCATTCAGACAGGTAGCATGTGAACAGCTGAGCCAGTGTATTCATGAGTAGATTTTTTTTTTCTTTTTGGGTCACACCCGGCGATGCTCAGGGGTTACTCCTGGCTCTGCACTCAGGAATCACTCCTGGCTGTGTTCGGGTACCATATGGGATGCCTGGGATCGAACCCAGGCCGGCATAGGCTGGCAGTGCAAAGCAAACGCCCTACCTGCTGGGCTATCGCCCGGCCCGTATTCATGAGTATTGATGGCAGATTCTTCAGGTGTTCGGGTCTGACTTTGTCTGGGCCTGGTGCTGTTCCCTTCTTTACCAAACGAAATGGCTTGTCGGATTTCAGAAGGGAGAACATTGGAAATGATATATCCATCCTGTGAACTTTGGTATGTGGCCAGGTGGAAGTGCTGTCAAAGAAATCCAAGAAGAATTCATGGATAATCTTCTCCATTGCCTTTCTGGAAGATGTGATAGATCCATCAGGATATTGGAGGGCAGTCATCTTGGTCTTATAGTTGATGAAGGACAGGTGTGTGTTGCGAATTCTTTTCCCAGGTCTGCTGCACTCTCTTTGAGGTTTTCCCTTTATCACTTCTCTGCGCTGCTTTGCAAGCTTGGACATTAGCTTCTGGTTGCCTGAGACTCGCCTTGCCACATTGTCGAATGAGCTCGAGTTTTTGAAGCTAGGCATCCTTTTTGTGTCTTTCTCTCTCGGCTTTCTTCGCACAATCATAGAGGTGCTGAACCAGTAGGTTGTATTCTTCGTTGATGTCGTCAATGATGGCATCTTCCCATGTTGTCGCAATGGTGCCAAAGAGTTCCCAGTTGGTGGTCGTTCTGGGAGTTCTCTTGTTAAACTTTGCAGTCCTTTTTCACCATTCTGTGAAGTAGAAATTTACACAAAGGAGATGGTGGTCTGATCCTGTTTGGAATTTTGGGATGGCAGTGAACTAGGGTCAGGCAAAACCTTCGATTGAATAAGATGTGGTTAATTTCATTATGGAACTGTTCACCAGAGATTCCCATGTCCAACGTTTAGATTCAGCTTTCTGGAACTCTGAGTTACCATAAGTGGTCTTGGTCAACATGATGAGCTCAGATAGTCTCTCATCTTGTTTGTTTCATTCTAGGCCTTGGGTCCCAATGTGGAGTTGTTCGGCCGATCTTCTCGGTATTATCTCAGTCCTTTCTTGAGAAATGAATGAGCACATTATTTATTATCTATCAGCGTGGTTTAAATAATTAAGTGTGTGCTAATTAAAAAAATCTATCTACTTTTCAATATGTCTATATTGCTATCTGTGTATGTCTTTGGGACATACCTAGCGGTTCTCAGGGTATACTCCTGGCTCCTCACTCAGGAATTAGTCTTGATGGTGCTCAGGGAACTATATGGGATGCCAGGGACTTAACCCTGGTCGACTGCATGCAAAAGCAGTTGCCCTACTCTTTGTACTATTTCTCCATCCCTCAAAGTACTAAATAGTTCTAAGGATAACGAGTTCAATTCTGCATAATTAATCAGAAGAGTGGTTTTGTGTTTTAAGTTAGTAGCTAGAAAAGGGCAGATAAACACTTCACCAGAAACCTGTTTTCAACATTTATGCTACTTGCACTTATATGTTCTGGGATTTAGCGTTTATATCTGTGAATAATTTTTTCACAAAAAAATCTTTTACCCGAATTCCTTTGCACTTCATCTTTTAATCTCGGTCACAGAATCTTCATAGCCCTGATGAAAAACATAACCCTGATGTTAGGAGGTGAAATCACCCTCCATTGAACTCTATTATCTTGGGATGCACTTCAGTGACCCTGCATTCCTCTTTGTATTCATTTTGTGTACACCTGTATTATTATTTTATGGGAATGCTATTCTATGCTCATCACTGAGTGTGAAGATTCCTCTATGGTTATTCCAACCCCACCCTGACTTCACACTTCTTCCCTCAGATTACAGTTCTGTTGTTCATATCTCAAAGTTTTTATTCACTGGGAATTGTCTTAATCTCTTGCTTTGTTTCTTTATATTCTGTATATGAGGAAAGTAATTTGGTATTTCTTCCTCTGATTCATTTAACATCATACCCTTCAATTCTATCCAGGTCACAATAAACTGTAGGATTTCATCTTTTCTCATAATTGAGTTGTATTCCCTTGTGTACATATGCTACTTTTTTTTATACACTCATCAGTTGTGGAATTAGGTTTTTTCAGATGTTTCCTATTGTAAATAATGCTCTGGTAAACATTGATGTACAAATGTACAGATGCCCTTTCAAAGGAATGATTTTGTGTTCTTGGTGTCGATGCACAGGAGTAGAATTACAGGGTCATATGGAAGCTCTATTTACTACTTGTACTACTTGTACTATCACAGCCTATCACAGCCCGGCAAGCGGCCACTGCAGTTCATCAATAAATGCTGTATTTAGAGGTGACTACAAGAGTATGCCACCCACATGGCAAGCCTGGCAAGTTACCCGTGTCGTATTTGATATGCCAAATACCAGTAACAATTATATTAGGTCATTCCCATGACCTAATATAATGGTTTGAGGCTCTTTATGTTCCTGGAGCAAGCAGATACCCTTGGGCTCTGAGCCAGGACATATGGAGATGTTACTGGTGCCCGCTCGAGCAAATAGATTATGAACCAGAAGATAGTGATAGTGACTACTTCTCCTCCTCCTCCTCCTCCTCCTCCTCCTCCTCCTCCTCCTCCTCCTCCTCCTCCTCCTCCCCCTCCTCCTCCTTTGGTTTTGCGACCACACCTGGCAGTGCTCAGGGGTTACTCCTAGCTCTGGTCTCAGAATTTACTTCTGGCAATTAAAAACAGTTTCAATTACTTCTGGCAATTGAAAAACTTGGTGGACCATATGTGATGCAGGGGATCAAACCCTTGTTGACAGTGACCAAGGCAAATGTATTATTGCTCTTTTTAATTTGGGGGAGTCTTTAAACCATTTTCCAAAGAGCCTGAACCAGGGCGGTAATGAGAAATAGAATTTCTCGATCATATGGTAGTTCTATTTTAATCTTAGGAACCTCTTTTATTTTTTATAGTGCTGTACTAGTTTACTGTCCTACCAGTGCAACACAAAGTGTTCCCTATATTCTGCATTCCCCAGTAGCATTTGTTACTTCTTGATTTCTTGATATCTGTCCTAACAGGTGTGAAATGATAGCTTATCTATTTTAGTTTGTCTTTTCATGTGCCTATTGACCATTTGTATACTTTCTTGGGAAAACTGTGTGTGTGCTTTGCTCACTTGAGAATTGATTTCTTTTTTGCTGTTTTTTTTTATGATTTCCTTATGTATTTTAGATCATCAAAAAGACCTGATTCATCCTATTATATGCATACACTCATCTTTAGTGATTTTTACTTTTTTGTGAAGGACTTGAACTTAGTTCTTAGTTGTTTCCCATCTATTTTCATATCAATTTTCTGATGTTTTTAATCACTATAGCTGTATAATGTGGCATATCACTAGGAAGTGTGTTATCTTCCACTTTTTTCATAATTGCTTTGTGTATAAGGTCCTTTGTGAATTCATAGATAGTGTAGGATTTTTTCCTACTGTTTCAAAATCAAAGTTACTGATATACTCAGAGTTTGCATGTAATCTATATTGGGTCATTTGGACTTTTAATACCAATCCTCCAAATCTATATATAGGAAATGTCGTTTCATTTGTATATATTTTTCAGTTGTCCTATATGTCTTTTATTTTTCAGATTAGAACTCTTTCATATACTTGGTCTCGATCATTTGACTTGATCACTTGACATCCTTTTATTTGTCGATTTGCTCAAGCGTGCGCCAGTAACGCTTCCATTTGTCCCTATTACATGCAAGTGTAGCCCAATGGCATCTGCTTGCTCCAGGAATTTATTTTATAATAATTCATTATTTTTTGTTGTTAGATTGTTTTCTTTCTTTTTCAAATAATTGGTTGTTAGTATACAAAAATGCTCTGATTTTTTTATATTTTGTTTCAACATTACTGATTAATTAAATAAAATTTATTTCAGTCTGTGGGAATTTTCTACATGTAATATCTTGTCTGCAAATAGGGAGCTATTTTAGTTCTGCCTTTCCAGTTCTTATCTAAAAGAAAAAAATCTTTTTGTTTTTTTCTTTGCCAGGGGGTGGGGGAGAGGGGTAGAGGCACACTCATTATCAACAGGAGCTATTCCAGGCTCATGCTTGGGTTCTGTCTTTAGCCATGCTTGGGAGCCTTGTGATGCTGCTCCTCAAACCTGGGCCTTAGGCCTGCACAGCCTGCTCTTAGCATTTTAAGTTGTCTTCCTGGCCTTTGTTTTTTCTTTCCTGACTGCTTTGGCTAGCAATCAGTACTGTGTTGGTAAGAGTTGTGGGATGTGTACTTTTGTTGCTCATTTTAAATGAAAAGCTTAACTTTTCACTGTTGAGTGTCATAGTATTTGTGGTTGTGATATATAGCTGTTATTTGAGCTATGTTTCTTATATACATAATTTGTTGAGAGTTTCTTTTTTGTTGCCATGAATGAATTTAAAATTATATATTGAGATGAAAAAATGTTTTCATCCTTTCATCCTATTTCACTTTGATATCTGTGACTTTATGGTGATTTAAAAATATGATTTTTTTGCAAATGATGGCTTCTAAGTGTGCGTAGTGCAACCCACAATGTGTGGGAGAAGGAGGAGAGAGAGAGAGGGAGAGAGAGAGGAGATAAAGAACCTGCCATTTAGGCAGGATGTGGGAGGGGGAGGGGAATTGGGGACATGGGTGGTGGTTGAGGGGCACTGGTGGAGGGCGGGTGCTGGAACACTTTGTGACCGAAACCCCCAAGCGTGAACAACGTTGTAATTGTATATCTCACGGTGGTATAATAAAATTTTCAAAAAAATAATAAAATAAAATAAAAAAGAGAAAAAAAATGTGATTTTTGACATTGATTTGTGGATATCGAATCATAGGAATAAAATTCCTCTTGATCATTGTAGGTGATCTTTTTAAAATTCTGCTGAATTTGATCTGCAAATACTTCATGGAGGGTTTTTTGGGTATCTGTATCTGTATCTGTTAGTAATATTGGCTTATAGCTGACTTGTCTGCCTTCCTTTCTTTCTTTCTTCCTTCCTTCCTTCCTTCCTTCCTTCCTTCCTTCCTTCCTTCCTTCCTTCCTTCCTTCCTTCCTTCCTTCCTTCCTTCTTCCTTCCTTCCTTCCTTCCTTTCTTCCTTTCTTTCTTTCTTTCTTTCTTTCTTTCTTTCTTTCTTTCTTTCTTTCTTTCTTTCTTTCTTTCTTTCTTTCTTTCAGTCTGTCTGTCTGTCTTTCTGTCTCTCTGTCTCTTTTCTTTCCTTCCTTCCTTCCTTCCTTCCTTCCTCCCTCCCCTCCCTCCCTCCCTCCCTCCCTCCCCCCCTCCCTCCCTCCCTTCCTCCTTCCTTCCTCCTTCCTTCCTCCCTCCCTCCCTCCCCTCCTCCTTCCTCTCCTTCCTTCCTTCCTTCCTTCCTTCCTTCCTTCCTTCCTTCCTTCCTTCCTTCCTTCCTTCCTTCCTTCCCCTCCTTCCTTCCTTCCTTCCTTCCTTCCTTCCTTCCTCCCTCCTCCCTCCTCTCTCTCGCCTCCCTCCCCTCCTCCCTCTTCCTTCCTTCCTTCCTTCCTTCCTTCCTTCCTTCCTTCCTTCCTTCCTTCCTTCCTTCCTTCCTTCCTTCCTTCCTTCCTTCCTTCCTTCTTTCCTTCCTTCCTTCCTTCCTTCCTTCCTTCCTTCCCTCCCTCCATTCCCATGACCTGATGGAATGGTTTGAGGCTCTTTATGTTCCTGGAGCAAGCAGATGCCCTTGGACTCTACTAGCATGAGACAGGACATATGGAGATGTTACTGGTGCCCGCTTGAGCAAATCGATGATGAACGGGAAGTCAGTCAGTCAGTCAGTGAATTTTCTTTTGTGCATGTTAAAAGAGATCTGAGTTTTTCTTTCTTTTTTTTTTTTTTTGGCATGCAGCCACCCAGTTTTCCAAGCACAGTTTGTTGAAGAGGCTTTCCTTGCTCCACTTCATATTTTTTTGCTGCTTTATTGATATTAAATGATTATATATCTGAGGGTCTGTCAGGCACAAGACAAGGTTGCCCTCTCTTGCCACCAAATTCAATATAGTACTGAAAATACTTGCCAAAGGAATAATGCAGAAAAGAGAGCAAGGAACATCAAGGATATTACATAGGATATTCAACATAGGATATTCAGCTCTATGCCACTGATCTGAGGGCCTATCTTTTTTCCAGTACCATAGTGTTTGAATTACTACTGCTCTGTAGTAGTTTGAATTTGTGGAAAGTGATGCCTTCCATCATCTTTTCCCAAGTGTCGCTTTAGCTTTTTAGAGAGTGAGAGTGGGGGTGGGAGGAGTTATTTTTTTCATATAAAATTCATGAGTGTTTAATCTATATCTTTGAAAAATGTTTTATAGGGGCTGTATTGAATCTGTGCAGTTCTTCGGGATGTTGCCATTTTAATGATATCAGTCCTCCTAATCCATGAGAAGGAGATGTGTTTCCATTTCCTCATCTTCTCATTTATTTCTTGAAGTAGTGGTTTTAGTTTTCTTTGAATAGATCTTTCACCTCTTTAATTAAGCTGAATCTGAGGTACTTCACTTTTTTTTTTTTGCTTTTTTGGGTCACACCTGGCGATGCTCAGGGGTTACTCCTGGCTCTTTGCTCAGGGAATTACTCCTGGCGGTGCTCAGGGGACCATATGGGATGCGGGGATCGAACCCAGGCCGGCATAGGCCGGCCACGTGCAAGGCAAACGCCCTACCCTCTGGACTATCGCTCCGGCCCCTTAGGTACTTCACTTTCTGAGGCACAGTTGTGAATGGGATTGTTTTTATTTTAAACCTCTCTTCTTGTTCATTTTTTGCATATTGAAAGGCTATAGACGTTCATGTGTTTTGGAACTGCCACTCTTTGCTACAAATTTATTATTTCTAGGAGCTTTTCTGGTAGTCTTTAGGGTTTTCTAAATTAGTATCATGTCATCCTGCAAATAATGAGAGATTCTTCCTTTCCTATCTTGATGTTCCTTGCTCTCTTTTTCTGCATTATTCCTTTGGCAAGTATTTTCAGTACTATATTGAATTTGGTGGCAAGAGAGGGCAACCTTGTCTTGTGCCTGATATTAAAGGAAGAGTCTTATGGTTTAATTTCTGTTCTTATTCTGCTACTCTTTCCCATTACCATTTACTAGCAGTGGAATCTTGTATGTACTGATTTAGAGCAGGGTATAGATTTTCTCCACTGTGTTTTCCTTTTGTCAGAAATTTTTACATGGCCCTGGGTATGTAAGTATATAAAAAAGGTATACAGATCAAGTACTTACTGAGAGTAAATCATAAATAAGTTTATTTCAAAATAAAATTTTAAAGTTTAATAGCAGCTCACCCCCACAAGGCAAAGCAAATGTGCCTTCAGTTGTGCTGCCCACAGTTTAGAATGTAGGGCTTATGTTTTGAAGTTTCCGTTATAAAATGTGGATACTGATACATTGTTTTATGACTTTATTGTGATGAGAATTCATTGATCACAGTACCTACCTGTCTTCATAGTTGGTGGTCACTCTTACGAGTTATGTTAACAGTAGTCACTTGCCACTTGTATTGCTCAAGCAGGCACCAGTAACATCTCCATACTTCCTGTTGCGTGCTAGTGTAGCCCAAGGGCATCTGCTCACTCCAGGAACACGAAGAGCCTCAAACTCCTTTGTTCAGGTCTTGGGAATGAGGTATATAAGTGTTACTGGTTTTGAATATCAAATATGACATAATTCAGTATTAAAATGCAGTGAATTATTTCATAATTTTATGAAAGTTAATAGGACTTTAAATTTCTGTGAAGGGAAGAAATGAGTTAAAACAAGGCAGAGATTCGTTGATGAAAAAGAGCTCTTGGTATTTTTTAAATATCTGGAAGAAGGAATTGGATGATTTTATTCCTTGAGGCATTTATTATTTAATTGAAAGCATGTATCAAACCTAGAAATGGTTCATTACATTTGAGTGGGTTTTGATTCATTTTTTTCTGAGGCATACATTTTTTCTTTTTTTTCCTATTGGGTTTCCCAAGCAATACTCAGGGGTCTTGGGCCTAGCTCAGTGGTGCTTCTGAGTCAGGAATATTTATGTGGGCTTCCAGGGTTATGCCCATGGGGACAGGGAAGACCAGTGTGGTGCAGAGGTTCAAGCTGTGACAGTGCTGTAAACTCTCTCTTAATATCCACTACCAAAGGTGACCCTTTATTATCAAATAACCAATTGTTACACCCATGATTTTGGATTGCTTAATAGGACAGAAGAATTCATGTATTAGATAGAAGAGTGTAAAAAATGCAAATATAAAGTTGTTGGGAAAAGTTACAGAAAAATGTTAACAAGAGATATCTATTATCTATAGATCTATCTATTAATAAATTAATAAGGTGACATATTAGTGAACAGGTTGTAATATAATCAGGAAGGTTTAGTTGAGAATATGTTTCCTTAGTTGGGTGCAATTACCAAGGGGCAGCACCATGTATGAGCAAGCATGTAGGGTTGTCTTAAGGGCCCAGGCAGAGATGCCTGAGCTTAGGTCATTTGTGAGGATGCTCTTGGACTGGTTTCCAAGTCCCTTTTATGGTCCATGATGGGTGGACAGAAAGTCTTTAGTCAGGACTCTGCAGTGTGTGTGTGTGAGATCCGTTGTTACCGTTACATTTTATTTCATTTTTTTACAGATGCCAAATGGCCCAGTCAAGCTGTTTAATTCTAGAGTCTACATGTAGCAGCTTAGCGATGAGATGGAACTGTTTGGCTTAAAGCATGTTCTACATTTATTTAGTGCTTACTGTGTACCGGCTACTTTTCTTCAGATTTGTTTGATTTATCTCTTGAGTACTTTAATCTTCACAACAGAATTTAGAGGGAAGTGCTATTATTTCCGGTGTGCAAAATGAGATAAAGAGAAACTGTAGCACAGAGATGAACAGTCTTGTCTTTGGCTATGAATGTAGTAAGTTGTAGAGGTATATGCCACTTCATGTGCATTAAAAGTACTTTCAGAATATCAAGGTATTATGAGTATTATATAAAACATTTTATCATCTTGAAATTATGTTTTATTTTAAAAAGTCTGTGGTGAGGTACAGTAATATTCTTTTCACTACTTCTGCACTTGTTTCTGTGAAAAGGAATTTCATAGTTTATAAGTAGAGAAAGAAAAATTTTTAAGGCCATTCATAAACTATAGTCTAGGCTGTTTGATGCTTTCGTGCAGGATTTAACTTCCTAGCAAAAGTCATGTGACATTAGCAGCGAGGTGCTAGGAGAGCTCTCTCAGGAATACCTCTAGTCAAAAGGAAGACTTTGGGCTGTGGAGGTTGTGTGGGCTTGAATGTGATTTTTATTTGATATATGAGCTGTGACATAACTATCGCATGACTGAGATGTACTTGTAAGTGCTGTACTATGCAGATGGGTTTTTTTTTTCTGAAGCAAAGCCAGAAACAAAATCTTGAATGTGTTCATTTAGTGGGGAAAGAAAACTTCATAGAAACATATGGAAACATTTCTAAGTTTTTTTTTTCATTAAATGAGCCTTTACTTTCTAAGCATTTTTATGATTGTTCAAGTAATATGTCATTTGCCTCATATTTTCCAAGTTTAGTGAGACATGGAAGTCTGACAGTACTGGGATGTTTTGAAACAATCAGTTCACTTTGATGAATGCAGCGTTTTGAGTAAGGTTAGATGACTGAAAATAAAGACTGAATCACAATTTTAGTTTTCATTAAACTATTTAACATAATGCTGTCCAGCTCTGTCCTAATTTTTTGAGATTTGGTGAGATGTATAGAACAGTTATTTTTCTACTTACTTTTAATTATTAAAGCATAGGATGGTATTGAAGGAAATCAAGAAAGGAAAGATCACCACAAGTATAATAAGACTATTTCAATTTTCTGTTCCTTTTTTCTTTTTTAAACTTTATTTAAACACCGTGATTTACAAAGTCTAAAGTTTTTCACAATACAGTTATTAGAAAGATTCATCGTTCAACACTAATCCCACCAGCAGTGTGCTCCCACTACCAAAGACCCTCATTTACAACCCATCCCCCCATCCCCATGCCTGCTCCCTTAGCTGGCACTGTTATATTGACCATTACAGCCCATATATGGGAATGGTATTGATAAAGTCATGACATTTTTTCTGGGTTGTTATGTGCTAATCTGTTGTTGCATTCACTTTCTGGTTTCTAGAATGTAGTGGGTTTCTACTAGTTTACCCCAAACCCACCACCAGTGCACCGACGGACAACACTTCAAATTTTTCTCAACCTCTGTTTGAGCTTGTCCTAAGCATACACTGAGTAATCTATTCTGTATTGCTTGTTGAAACTAATTCTCTAAATTTGGTCAATGAATATATTCTTAGTCAAAAGTCAAAGGAGATTATTAAATCTCAGATGGATACACTGTGCCATTTGAGCCCATTGTATAATAAATTATTGATATGTTTCCACAGACCAGATATTGTGACCACACACTTGTGATTGTATGCCCCACATTTAATTCTATAAAATGTGATGGGATATCTGGTATATCAGTATACCAGACTTTGAGATATCAGGCGAAGTGGCTGCATACCATTGGGAGAGCCTGTAGCAGCTCTGCCATGTGTCTGCATCTCTGGATCATGGCCGACAGTGCCAGGAATGTTTGTGAGAGGACCCACCAGGGCTTCCCGAGGGGACAGAGGTCGGCAAAGGGCCCCAGCTCCAGCTCTGTGAAAGCCTGGTGAGTTTAGCATCCCACATACCTGAGATTGAAATCATCTTCTCTCTTGGGTGGGGCTCTGACAGGCTGTGGTTTCCAGACCTTGAAAATGGCTGCAGTTGGGTGTGTGAGGGTTTTCTGGCTTCTGAGACTCTACTAGGGCTCCCAGTGGGACCAGAACCCACTACCCCCCCCCCATTCCTCATGATCAGCCTAGCGTGGGGGCGCCCGGCAGCCACTCTCTCTCTCTCTCTCTCTTCCTTTTTAATTATATTTTTATACAGATTTCTATGATTTATATATATGTATATATACATTTATAATCCATTTAGGTTGTAATTTTCTAACATTAGTAAGATTTCTTATCAATAGTAACATAATTTTCTCTCCCTTTTTTGGGATTTTTTTTAAACTTTGGGTCACACCCGCGATGCTCAGGGGTTACTCCTGGCTCTTTACTCAGGAATTATTCCCTGGCGGTGCTTGGGGGACCATATGGGATGCCGGGGATCGAACCCAGCTTAGTCACATGCAAGGCAAATGCCCTACTTGCTGTGCTATTGCTTCAACCCCTCCCGTTTGTGAATTGATAAAAATATTTTAATTCCAAGTTCCTTTTAAACTTCCATTTTATCTTCCATTTTTTCTTCACAAAGAAATAACTTAAGAATTATTTACTGTGACTTTTCCACTTAACTTTGGTGCTGAATCCAGCATGTTTAGTAATTTTTATCTTCCTTGGATACTTATTTGTACACATAGAACTCTCTCCTTGGTTTAATGTGTTGCTGGTCTTTAACCTTGAGGGACTACTTCAAATAATCTCTCCCTCTTGTGTGACTTCAGCTAACACCCGCACACTGACAAGGACTTCAGTTAATTCTCTAGCCCAGAACCTCCTGAAACCGAAATTTATTTGAATATACCATGGTATTAAAATTCATTATTAAAATTGAAATTGTTTTCTCTAATCATAGATATCATAGTTTATCATAGTTTATCAATAAATGCTGGACTTAAGAGATGCCTACAAGAATATGCTACCTGCACGGCAGAGCCTGACAAGCTACCCGTGTTGTATTTGATATATATGCCAAATACCAGTAACAATTATAGACCTCATTCCGAATGGATTGAGGCTCTTTATGTTCCTGGAGCAAGCAGATGCCTTGGGCTCTACTAGCATGAGACAGGACATATGGAGATGTTACCGGGGCCGCTCGAGCAAATCGATGATGAACGGGAAGACAGACAGACAGTGAATCATAGATAATGGCTTCACCACTCTCACTGCCCCACTGTGCAGTATACCTTGGATTCATCATGTTCGCTTTATGCTTCCTCTTAAACCTTCCTTAGTTATAATCTCTGTATTGTCATTTCCATCTGAAATTGTATTCTCTTACTGCCATCTTTCATTATGACTCTTTTCCAGGTTTTCTCTTTCATGCAGTATGCCTCAATGATCTATTTGCTGTGGGGTTCTGATTATGCCCTTGCCATTAGTGTTCAGATACACTGAACCTGTCAGTGCAAGGTTGGTTCTGCCTCAGTGATCTTTACACTGTGGGGTTCTGTAATAGGCCCTTAGATGGCTTGCCAGTGGTCTTCAGATACTGGACCAGTTAGTGCCAGGTCTGTTCTTCAGGCAGACCTGCCTCTGGAAACCTTCTTTTGTTCCTTGCCTTTACCTGATTTGAACTATTATGTGTCCATCCATACCTTTTTGATGTTGGACAGAATATTCCTGGAGCCTGCAGCACCTTTCCTATCATCTAAACATTTCTTTTTCTTGTCTCCCAGAGATTTTAAAGGTTTTTCAAGCTTCATACTCTTCCGTTTGAGTTCAGTTTAGGTTCCCAGAGAATGCTTTCTAATATGATGTCAAATTTGTAGAACAGATTATTTCATGTAAATGTTTTAACTTTATTAACTTTTGTGTCATAAAGTTTTCCAAGAACTCATTCACATTCCAAATTTAGGTGATTTATAGTTTCTTAAACCATTTTGAATTTTAATTCATGTTAATTTTATTTGGAGGGGGCCTTCCTCTTTGGTGCCTGGTGTTATTTGGGCTTCACATGGCAGTACTGGGGAGACCACGTGGTGCCAGGTATTGAACCTGGGGCCCTGTGCATTCTAGGCATGTATGCCAGGTTTTTCAACGATTTCCCTGGTCCCTTGTAAATATTTTCAAGTGTTTCTTTGTTTTTGAATATATGATCAGCAGTAGAATTACTGAATCAAAGGTGAGGACATTTTATGACTCTCAGTTATCATCCTTTGGGTAATGACTTCAATATAGTCTTGCCTAAACACTGTTTTTGGTTAGGTATAGTGATTTTTAGAAATCAAATTATTGTTATCGGAAACCATTTTTTTTCTGTTTAGAGAATTATTTTATTATTCTTAGAAAGCCAACTTTGTGATAGTCATTAAATATTTCTTTCCGTTTATCTGCGTGGTTTCCATTGCCTATTACTGTTTTGTGACAGACAGTAAGGTCCTAAAGACAATTTTCCTCCCTGATACTTCTTTTGGTCAATCACAGCATTAATTTTCCAGGAGTTTTGAACATCAGTAGTAATAATTTGCCTATGCTTATTACAGTAATTGTAGTTTTCTGTCAAAAGTAAGGTAAATAAGAATGAGAATTAACTTTTAAGTTGAAAATTATATTTTATTTATTTGAAAATAATCTTTTAATGTTTTATTATTTAGAGAAGACTTATTTAACTTAGAATGGTATTTTAATGAGTAATAGAAATGAGGGTTTATTGCTAGAAAATAAAATTTAAAAAATTGAAATAATTTTTTGCCAAGTTGTAATTTTAGTATTTATAATACAGTTGTGTTTATCCTTTTGTTTAATCTGTTGTTCTGGTATGTTTCATATTTCAGTATTAAAATATAAGCAGATGGTTATGGTATTTCTTTGTACATGATATTCACACAAGAACTCTTTGTACTGTTGGTGGTACTGTTACACTGTTCCTTACTATGGTAAGTAAATACATTACCTCAACCCTTAATCAGCCTACCATTGCCACTGATGACCCAATGCTTAAGTTGTAACACTATGCCCCTGACCTAGACTCTGGGGGCTAATTTTATTTTATTTTTTGATGCATTGCTGTAGGCAATTTTAAGGGTGTGGAACCAAGCCATTTTCTCCCTTGGACTCATTTCCACTTTTATTTCCTATGGGAGGTAAGCCTTCCTTTAAAATGGTAAGATTTTAAAATTGTTCACCGATTCTGGATTCTGTGGTGTGTACAGGAGTAACGGTGTGTGCCAATTTTAACTCACTGAATTAAAAAGCAATTTAGTGTGGCTTAGCTGCTGGTGTTAAACAATCTCAAAATTAAAAGTTTTCTAATTCATAAAATGCTTTCTTGGCAGATACCCTATTCTTGTGTGTGTTTTGTGGTTTAGTTTTATTTTATACTTGTATGCTGGGAATGTTTGTCCTAATTCAGTTTTGAAGGGAGTAATTGAACTCTGACAAGTTATATGAAGTTGAAAAGAAATTGTCTTGTAAAAACCAGTGCTTTGTTTTTTCCTGGTAACTTATATGTTATTTGTAAGAAATGTTCTAAAAAATTCAAAACAAAAGGAAAAACTAGAATGAATAAGCTTTTCAATTGCCTAGTAGTTTTCAATTTTATTTTGTTAATTTAAAAAAATGTTTAACATTGGGAAAAATGGAATTTACTAAAAAGTGAGTTTTAGAACATAAAAGTGTTGGGGATATGAATGTGTTGGTAATAGTTACTGAGCCTTACAGATAAAACTAGATAATCTGTAAGGTTCTAGGTAATGAATAAAGAACTAGAAACTTACAGATAAAATGAAACAGTCTGTAAGGTTCTAGATAATGAATAAAGAACTAGATAATAACCAACAACCCCTCAAGACTCCCTCTCCTCCATCCCTTCCCTGCCCTCATATCTCCCCCCCCTTCCCTCTCACTTTAATTGTTTGGTACACAGGGCTGGATTTTTAATAGAAGGCAGGCCCAGGCTGAAGGTGTGCCATCCTTTTGTTAGGAAAGAGACATGGGGATACAGAGTCAAATTTGATAGGTGCTGCTACATGTTCAAAAATGAGCCCCAAAAGAAGAGCAGTTGGCCATATAGGAAAAGATTCATAGAGGAGCTAACAGGCATGTTATTTTTTAAAGTTAGAATCTGCTAAGTACCATGTCTTTAAAGTTTGAGGTGGAGTGTGTGAGCGTATTTTGAGGGTATGGAATGTGTCTGAAGAATGAGGGTGGTGGTTATGATTTTACCAGATGCTTGATGAGTACCCATGGACTTTAAAAAATGGCCATATTTATTTCCATGAATACCTATGGACTTTAAAAATGGCCATGTTTGTTTTCAGGTCTAAGGAGTGAGTTTTGAAATG
This sequence comes from Cryptotis parvus, assembly GCA_021461705.1. NCBI lineage: Eukaryota > Metazoa > Chordata > Mammalia > Eulipotyphla > Soricidae > Cryptotis > Cryptotis parvus. The sequence goes on along the minus strand of JAJIBD010027570.1, from coordinate 60,808 downwards.
GAAGCTTTGACTATTGGGTTCTCTGGGAAGCAGACCTGATGTCTGGTCAGCCAGCAGACAGCTTTCCGAGCAGTAGCATCTGAAGAGTGGGAGTCACTCAGAGTCTCTGCAAGCCTGTGAGGGACCTTCAGAATGAAGGTTGTCGGGAGAGTCCTCTGTTGCTGGAAGTGAGCAATTGATGCTTTCACTACGTTATTGGAGTGTTGGCTGTGGATGTCAGCGAGGAGTATTTTCTGGGCTGAAAAGCTGAGACAGTCTCTAAGGAAATTAACAGCTGGAGTTTGTCGGCTCTCACATTCCATAGAGCTGCGCGGCATGTCTTTATGAAAGAGTGGTCTTAGGGTTTGTTTCTGTCACAAGCAGTCACAGTTTTCTAGGCGATGCTTACCTGTTCATTTAGTCAGTCAATAAATATTATTAGACACTTCGTAGGCACTAAGGTTAGTGCTGGTCGTGGGTGATATGAGCAAAGCTCGTGTCAGGCCCTGTTCTTAAATAGGGGCAGAACAGTGCAAGCCAGGGAGACATTAAGTTTCAGACCCTAAATAGCAATGTGACAAAAGGAGAAAGCAACCCTCTTCGGGTGTGGGGGGCAGTATGCAGAAGAGGCTGGAATGGGAGTGGGGGAACAGGTTGGCAGGAGTCATCTAGAGGCCCTGCCGTTCACAGTAATGATTTTGGATCTTACCCTAATTGCAATAGGAGGCAGCAATTAGGGTAAGATCCAAAATCATTACTGTGATATGATTTTTTTGTGATATGTAATTTGACTTATGCTTTAGAAAGTTTTCCCTCTTTACCAAATTCCATGTTAGATGGTCATAATGTAAATATGTCTTGACCTCAGAGTTGTGACATATTATATAGTCACTTGGAGGATTTTTTTTTTACATTGCTGGCAGTAGTATAACATCTGCAGAAAAGAAATACACATGTACACACGTCACTTCTGTTTGCAAAATTTGTTTTATACATTACACATTTTTATAGTAACTCATTAATCATTTCTTTTGTTTCTAACTAACTAGTCATGACTCGGTTACCAGAGTCATATTACTTTTTAATTTTTACATGACTTGTATAAAACTTGTTTTTTCCTTTTACCTATTCTTAAAACTAGAAAGAGTAAAGAAACTTCTGTGTCAGGATTTTATTTAGGTATATGAAACTACATGAGACTTTGCTGTGAGTCTTTAAAGTTTAACTGGTCCCTCACTGGACCCATACTGCTCTCTGGTGTGTTGCAGGACACATCTGAAAGACCCCAGGTTTCCTGCTCATAGCAAAGACCAGTGTAGTGCTGCTATCCAGAACTGCTCTGATTTTTCTTGACATCAGAATTCTCCCATATGAATGCTTTGAATTCTTTCAGCAACCAAATACTGGCTTGCTTATTTGAGAATTATTTGAGTTATTGTGTATCTTATTCAAGCCTTATACTGTTTACCAAGAATTAAGGTCCAGTTCTGAGCAGTTTCTTCTGATTGTTATCATATGATATCTATCAACCTAACAATGTTGGCTTAATAAATAATCTGCCACCTGGATTTATATTGCTACTCATTTTGGACTCTGAATTGTAGTTAATCCCTCTCTTTGTAACAGAGAATGAGTATTTTCACACAGACTTTATGTGCTGACTTTATGTCAGCATGTTTGAAGTATTACAGTTTGAAGTATTACTTGTTATTACAAGTACTGATGAGCTATAAAAACTAAATTTTATGTATGAGAGTAATTATTACTTCAGAAGTTGAATGACAGTCACATATTTTTAAATAAAATGCTTCATTTAGCTAACTTTATTGAGGTTTTCACAGTTTTTCCACGTTAGGAATATTTTTAAGCTTTTTTTCAATAAAAATCATTAGTATAAATGTAATTCAATATAGATTAAATTATATCCTGAACGTTTGTAGAATCTATAAAATTGTTTAGTGCCTATCATTAATAAGATTTTGAGATTGTATTTTTTTTTTAAAAAAGAAGTATTTGGACCACAGTTGGCAATGCTCAGCCTCACTCCTGATCTGTGTGTCCAGAGATCACTGCTGCTGAGACTCCAAGGACCTGTTGGGAAGCTGGGATTTGAACACAGCTTGGCTGCATTCAAGACAAAATCCCTGTCTGCTGTACTGTCTTTCCAGCCTTAAAGTTACATTTTTTAAAAGTTAATTGAATTTTGGTAACAAATCTCATGATTAACTAGTATTTTAGAATTCTTTACATCTTCATTAATTTAGAGGTAGAAACCAGTGGAGAGATAACTCAAAGTGATATTTGGTAATATCTTGAAATATCCTGATAAATGTGCAGTAAAGATTTATGAAGGAAAGTGAAAAAGAAGGAATAGCTACCTAGAACACATCCTATAATCCCAATCAAAATGAGAACTTCCACTGGAATGTTGTATAATCATACTTGTGGAAGGACAATGTGTGAAAGAAGAGGCAGAGAGATGCAGAGACAGAGAGAGACAGAGAGAGAAAGAGAGGAAACTGGGGTACCTGCTATTAAGGCAGCATGGGGGTGGGCAGGAGGGGGTGGGGTACATTGGTGGTGGAAATGGGGCACTGGAGGAGGGATGGGTGCTGGTATACTGTATTACCAAGAACCAATTATGATCACCTTTGTAATTGTATGTTTCACTGTGGTATAATAAAAAATTAAAAAAAAATTAAAAAAAAATAAAGTTCTGATGCTAACATAGAGCTGAGCATTAAAGACAGACAAAGAATGCAAATGATGGCTTCTAAGTGTACGTAGTGCAACCCCCAATGTGTGGGGAGAAGGAGGAGAGAGAGAGGGAGAGGAGAGGAGATAAAGAACCTGCCATTTAGGCGGGATATGGGAGGGGGAGGGAATTGGGGACATGGGTGGTGGCTGAGGGGCACTGGTGGAGGCGGGGTGCTGAAACACCATGTGACCGAAACCCCCAAGCGTGAACAACGTTGTAATTGTATATCTCACGGTGGTATAATAAAATGTTAAAAAAAAAATCATACTTGTGGAAGGGAGATTTAGTAAACTTAGAGCTTCAGAACTTTGTAGAACAGCAGCATTATCTGCTGAAACATCTCTTGCCTCTTGCATGTACTTTAGGGGAATTGGTCATTTATTAGTTCCCAAATGTGTAGACTAGAAATAATTCAATGATGGCATAAGACGCCACACTGGACTGGGTGTGACGTGAGTGGAGAGAACCTGCCTATCACGCACACCCTGGTTCTGCATGCAGTACTTTTTCCCATCTGCTAGGGTTAATTTGGTGGCCCCCAAGCCCTGCTGGACCCGAGCACTGCTGTGGCCCCCACAACAATAAAAATGAAAGATACCATGTTGGGAACTGTACTATGTTAAGTGCTATCGAAATCTAAAGCATTGTAGATTCACAGTAATAATTTATGATATCTATGCATTTAATAGAATGGATATTTAGTCTTTTTAGAAATTCATTCTTATGAGACTTAGTTTTGACAGTAGCTAATTTGTATGCTAAAATTTTTTTTTTGCTTTTTTAAAATATTTATTATACCACCGTGAGATAGACAATTACAAAGATGTTCATAAGATGTTCATATTTGGGTGTTGATCATACAATGTTCCAGCACCCATCCCTCCACCCATGCCCATTTTCCACCACCAATGTTCCCGATTTCCTCCCCCTCCCTAGCCTGCCTCTGTGGCAGGTTCTTTATTTCTTTTGTTTTTTAATTAGACATTTTATTATACCACCGTGAGATATACAATTACAACGTTGTTCATGTTTGGAGGTTTCGGTCACATAGTGTTCCAGCACCCGCCCTCCACCAGTGCCCATTTCCCACCAACAATGTCCCCAATTCCCTCCCCCTCCCATAGCCTGCCTAAATGGCAGGTTCTTTATCTCTTTTCTTTCTCCCTCTCTCTCTCCTTCTCCTACACATAGTGGGTTGCACTACATACACTTGGAAGCCTTCATGTGCATTTTTTTGCCTGTATTTAACGCTCAGTTCTATGTTGGTATCAGCCCTTTCGACATTTATTTACATATGTTCCCTTCTCTGTCTTACCTAACCTCTGACTCCCACACGCTTGCGGTAATTTCCACTTTTGGTAAGACCACCTGATATATTTATGTCATGCAAATAAATGCAATCATTCTATGTCTCTCTCTTTCCTTCTGACTAATTTCACTCAACACGATCCTTTCCATGTCCATCCATTTATAGGAAAATTTCATAACTTCATTTTTCTTGACAGCTGCATAGTATTCCATTGTGTAGATGTACCACAGTTTCTTTATCCAGTCATCAGTTCTCGGGCATACTGGTTGTTTCCAGGTTCTGACTATTGTGAATAGTGCTGCTATGAAAATAAAAGTGCGGATTGTGTTTCTGCTGTGTGTTTTTGGCTTCCCAGGGTATATTCCCAGGAGTGGTATGGCTGGGTCAAAAGGGAGCTCAATTTCTAGTCTTTGGAGGAATGTTCATATTGTTTTCCAGAAAGGTTGTGCAAGTCGACATTCCCACCAATAATGTATGAGAGTTCCCTTTTCCCCACATCCAAGCCAGTACTTGTTGCTTTTACCCTTTTGAATATGGGCCAGTCTCTGTGGTGTGAGGTGATATCTCATTGTTGTTTTGATTTGCATCTCTCTGATGATTAGTGAGGATGAGCATTTTTTCATATGCCTTTTGGCCATTCGAATTTCTTCCTTGTCAAAGTTTCTGTTCATCTCTTCTTCCCATTTTTTTATGGGGTTGGCTGTTTTCTTCTTATATAGCTGTACCAGTGCCTGATTTATCCTGGATAGTAACCTCTTATCAGATGGGTATCAGGTGAATATTCTTTCCCATTCTGTGGACTGCCTTTGTATCTTAGTCACTGTTTCTTTTGAGGTGCAGAAGTTCTTTAGTTTCATGTAGTCCCATATGTTTATCTTTTCTTCTAGTTGCTTTGTTAATGGTGTTTCACCTTTGAAGATGTCTTTAGCTTCAAAGTCGTGGAGGGTTTTTCCTATATTTTCTTCAATGTACTTTATTGATTCAGATATGATATTGAGATCTTTAATCAATTTTGATCTGATTTTTGTGCAAGGTGTTAGACACAGGTCCAAATTCATTTTTTTACATGTAGCTGTCCAGTTTTCCCAGCACCACTTGTTGAAGAGGCTTTCCTTACTCCAGTTTGGACTCTTTGCACCTTTATCAAAGATTAACTGATCATATCTTTGAGCGTGGGTGTCAGGATACTCAACTCTATTCCATAGATCCACAGGTCTGTTTTTTTTCCAGTACCACGCTGTTTTAATTTCTGCTGCTTTGTAGTACAGTTTGAGGTTGGGAAATGTGATGTCTCCCATCTTCTTTTTCCAAGGATTGCTTTAGCTATCCGTGGGGGGTTTATTATTCCATACGAATTTCAAGAGTGTTTGGTCAATTTCTTTAAAGAATGTCATGGGTATCCTTATAGGGACCGCAATGAATCTGTACAAAGCTCTAGAGAGTATTACCATCTTGACAATGTTAATTCTCCCCATCCATGAGCAGGGAATATGTTTCCATTTTCTTGTGTCCTCTTTTATTTCTTGAAGCAGTGTCTTGTAGTTCTCTTTGTATAGGTCCTTTACACACTGGGTTAAGCTGATTCCTAGGTATTTGATTTTGTGGTACAATTGTTAATGGAATCAATTTCTTAATATCCCTTTCTTCTCTTTCGTTATTTGTGTATAGGAAAGCCACCGACTTTTGGGTATTGATTTTGTACCCTGCCGCTCTGCTATTGTTTCTAAGAGTTTTTGGGTTGAGAGTTTAGGGTTCTCTAAGTATAATATGTCATCTGAAAATAATGATAACTTGATTTCTTCCTTGCCTATCTGGATGCCCTTAATGTCCTTTTCTTCTCTGATTGCTATGGCGAGTACTTCCAGTACTATATTGAATAAAAAAGAGATGAGAGAGGGCAACCTTGTGGTGTTCCTGATCTTAAGGGGAAGGCTTTCAGTTTTTCCCCATTAAGAATGATACTTGCTGTGGGCTTTTGGTAGGTGGCTTTGACTATCTTGAGGAAACTTCCTTCAATTCCCATTTTCTGGAGGGTTTTAGTCATGAATTGGTGCTAGATCTTGTCAAATACTTTTTCTGCATCTATTGAAAGGATCATATGGTTTTTTTTTTTTCTCTTATTGATATGTATTATGTTGATTGATTTGCAAATATTGAACCATCCTTGCATTCCCGGGATGAATCCTACTTGGTCATGATATATGATCTTTTTGATGAGTCTTTGGATTCTTTTTGTAGTATTTTGTTGAAGATCTTAGCATCCGTGTTCATCAGGGATATTGGTCTGTAGTTTTCTTTCTTTGTGTTGTCTCTCCCTGCTTTGGGTATCAGGGTGATATGTGCCTCGTAGAAGCTGTTTGGGAGTGTTTCTGTTTCTTCTATTTCCTGGAAGAGCTTGAACAGGACAGGCAGTAGGTCCTCCTTAACGGTTTGGTAGAGTTCACTAGGGAATCCGTCTGGACCTGGGCTTTTGTGTTTGGGCAGACTTTTAGTTACTCTTTCAATTTCCTCAATGGCGATAGGCTTATTCAGGTATTGGAGGTCTTCTTGTTTCAATTGTGGGAGGTTATAGGACTTCAGGAATTTATCCATTTCTTCTAGGTTCTCATGTTTCGTGGCATACAGGGTTCTCAAAGTAATCTTTGATGATCTTTTGGATTTCTGTCTTTTCTGTTGTGCTGTCACCATTTTCATTTCTGATTCTGTTTATTTGGGCTCTCTCTTTCCCTGTCCTTACAAGTCTTGCCAGTGGCTTGTCGATCTTGTTTAATTTTTCAAAGAACCAGCTCTTGGTTTCATTAATTTTTTCGGATTTTTTTTTTGGTTTCCAGCTCATTGATTTCCTCCCTAAGTTTTATCATTTCCTTCCTTCTGCCTGGGTTGGGCTTCTTTTGTTGGTCTTTTCTAATATTTTCAGCTGTGAGGTCAGGTTATTTTTGTGGGCCCTTTCTTCTTTCCTTATGAATGCTGGCAGAGTTATGAACTTTCCTCTTAAGACAGCTTTTGCTGTGTCCCACAAGTTCTGATAGTTGGTGTCTTCATTGTCATTTGTTTCTAGGACTCTTTGGATTTCCTGTTTGATTTCTTCTATGACCCATTTGTTGTTCAGCAGTGAGCTGTTCAGTTTCCAGGTGTTCGGTTTGACTCCCTGCTTCTGTGTATGGTTAACTACTATTTTCAGTGCATCACGATCTGAAAAGATAGTCGACACAATTTCTATCTTTTTATTTTGTTGGGGCATGCTTTGTGGCTCAGTATATATGGTCTATCTTGGAGAATGTTCCATGTGCACTGGAAAAAAATGTGTATTCAGCTTTTTTGTAATGAAAAGCCCTGTATATATCAACCAGCTCTCTTTCTTCTATTTCTTCCTTCAGGTCCAGTATTTCCCTGTGAGTTTCAGTCTCATCGATCTATCCATATTTGATAAGGCAGTGTTGAAGTCTCCGACTATTATTGTGCTACTGTTAATGTCTTCTTTGAGGTCTATTAATAGTCGTTTTAAGTATTTTTCTGGCCCCTCGTTTGGCGCATATATGTTTAGTAATGTGATTTCTTCCTGGTATATATACCCCTTAATTATTAAGAAATGGCCTTCATTGTCCCTTTTAACCTTTTTCAACCTGAAGTCTTTATTGTCAGATACGAGTATGGCCACACCTGCCTTTTTTGGAGGAGTTGTTTGCGTGCAGAATGGTCTTCCAGCCTTTGACTTTGAGTCTGTGTTTGCTCTGATTATTCAGATGTGTTTCTTGTAGGCAACAGAATTTTGGATTCAGTTTTTTAATCCACTTTGCCACCCTATGTCTTTTTAATTGGTGCATTTAGACCAATTGAGAGGTATTATTGTCATTGGATTTTGTGCCATCTTTCTGTTTAAACTTGTTGTCATTTTTGGTTATCTTATTTTACAATAGACCCTTCAATCTTTCTTTGAAAGTTAGTTTTGAGTCTATGAATTTCCTGAGTTGTTGTTTATCCATGAAGTTGTGTATCTTTCCTTCACATATGAAAGTAAGTCTAGCTTGGTAAACAATTCTTGGTGAAGCCTGCAGTTTGTTGAGTCTTTTCACAATATCCCACCATTGTTTTAGGGCTTGGAGTGTTTCATCTGAGAAGTCTGCTGTAAATCTCAGGGATGCTCCTTTGTATGTGATTTCCTTCTTTGATCTTGCTGCTTTCTATCTCTATCGTTTTGTCATTTTAATAACGATGTGTCTTGGAGTATTCTTATTGGGGTTTCTTTTTAGCTGGTATCGCTACGGGCCTCCTGTATCTGGGAGCATGTTTTTTTCAATTCAGGGAACTTCTTAACGATGATGGCTTTGACAGTTTTTTCTTCATCAGGGTTTTCTTCTTGCCCTTCTGGGACCCCAATGATGCATATGTTGTTCCTTTTGGCTTCATCCCGATTTTTTCGTTGATTGTGAGTCTTTTCTTTATCTTCTGGTGTTGTCTACAGAATCTCTGAACCTCATCTTCAAGATCATTAATTCTTTCTTCAGTAGCACCTGGTGGGGGAGAGCCGGGAGCTGCTGGGTGTCGGGCGGATGGCATCAGGAGGGCGGGACGAAGAGGCTGGGTGTGGCTCTGTCCCCTTCTCAAAGTTCTAGTCCTTTATGCTGGAAAAGGGGTGCCTCGGGAACGCACCTTTGCTTCCACTTGCTGGGCCTGTGGCATTGAATTATTGCATGTCAGGAAACAGCTGCTGCTGAGTTCCCCCAATAGTATCATGGAGCAGGAGCGAATCCCCCTTCTACTCCAAAGGACTGGCGGCCAGTGGATGCAGACTCACAAATCCAGCAGAGTTTACTCAAACAAGTTCTGGTAATACAATCCAAGGTCAGGGGAAACCCCAAACTTCCAATTCCTAGTCAGACCCAGACCATGTTCACAATCCTGATCCAGAGCAGGATCCTAAGCCAAGATGGCCACTGCACCCCCCGCCAAAAGCACCTGCTCAGGCTGGAGAACAGACCCAGAAGGCAGGCAGGTAGGGAGATGAGGGGGCCGGAAGGAAGACAGAGAGTCGGAGGGCAGAGAGAGAGAGAGAGAGAGAGAGAGAGAGAGAGAGAGAGAGCTGTATGCTAAATTTTAATGTAGGTATGTTGTAAAATATTTTGTTCATGTTCCTAACATATTTGTCTCAATATGTATTCAATATACTTTATTGTATAAAATGAAGTATATAGAATGTTGAGGAATTTTAGAAGAATTTTTAAAATCCAAATCTTGGCTTCCTATGATAAAAGTTTTAGGCTAGCTTCTTTTTTAATAATTCAATAGATAGCATATAATAAATGGAATTGAACATTTTTTCTACAAGTTTCAAATGTTCTATCAGAATCATTAATAAATATTTCTCTTTGAAACTAATGTTAATGCATTAAATATACATTTAAAGGACAAAACCGAATTGCCTTCTAGAGATAATATTTATACAAATAATGTAATATTCAAAATACTTTCTAATTGTTACTTTATTTTCCATTTAGGTCAATGAAGGGTAATATGTAAAGAAAACTTTTGCTCTTGTTTTTGTTTCTTTAGAACACGGTTGTCACTACGTGATTCTTATATCAGTACATAAGGTCACTGTGTGATTCTTTTTTTTTGAGCTTGTAACTTACTATTTTATTAAATATATCCCTAATTGAAGTCAGATCTAGGGATGCTTGAGATTTTTCTATAATTTAAATTAAAATTTTGTTTACAAGGTTATTGTTTCATGTTTTGAGAGAATTAATGAAGATTAAGTTAGTAATAAAAAAATAGAGCAGGGTGCAGAGGCATCAGGCTCTCTGCACCCTCGTTAAGCTCTAAGGCCTGGGAGTGTTGGAATCCACAGGCTGCCAGCACAGCTGCTCTCCTGAGTGATGGCTGCCGGCATCAAGCTCCTCAACGCAGATGAGTGTGAGCCCTTCCTGGTGACTCAGGCTACCAAGAACACTGCAGACACAGTTGTCTGGTAATATTGGCACCGTTTTTCTCACCTCTGTAGGCAAGGTTGCTGTACTACGTGACTCTTATATCAGTACACTAGTACACTAGTGATTCTCATACCGGTACATGAAACCAATAATATTTACTTTAAATTGGGGATGGAGATATTAAAGCTTTAAAGTAGTTTCTAGTGTACAAAAAAATAATAAGGGACACATTTTCATAATAGGAGACTGGTTTGATTTAATGAGCTCTGGTCTTATTCATTGTACATCACACTCATGGTAAACAACAGTGGTGTTTACTGAATTAGGCTTCAAATACTACTGTTTTCGCAAGCGGCTGGGGAAGCTGGAACTCGACTCGCCCCAGGCCCAGCTGACCATGGGGCTCCCAGGAGGACAGATGGGTTTTGGGAGTGGGCCCATCACCTCTGGGGGGTCCCGGAAGCAGGCGGATGAGACTTCGCCCACCACACTAGCCACCACCTTCACTGTCCGGACTCTGGGATACTACCTCACGACCAGATTAACAGAGCAAAACCAGTTCGAGCCCAGGTCGCACGGCTGCAAGCAAGTAATGGAAACAGTTATGTCCTTTGATGCGCTGCATTCTACGATGTGCAGGAAAGTTTGGCGGGAGGGAGAGATAGGAGAGGAAGGACATGCAGAACCCGCCAAGTGGTTGAGGTGTGGGAGGGGGAGGGAGGTGGGGACCATGGTGATGGGAGATGGGTACGGGTCGAGGTATGGGTGTTGGAACACTGTAGAACCAAAACTCTACATGAGTATCTTGCAATTGTATGTCTAAAAGTGGTGTAATAAAATTTGGGAAAATAAAAAAAATACTACTGTTTTCTCCCACTTCCTTTGGTCAGATTTGTCATATATGATATGACATATCAAAGGCATAATTCAAGGTCTAGGAAGCAGCTCTCACAGATTATGTTTTAGTGATAAGTCTACTATATAGTTTACCTAAAAGTTCAGTGGAATTTCTTAAATCTTTCCTTAGGGAATTTTAAGTATGAAGTAATGATTTTATACTTTTCTCAAAGTGAAGAGTGAATTAATTATAACGATTGGTTTCTGTTTGTGGTCATAATGATCATGATATATATCACACTTGAAATAGTCTTTTTGGGTTCTGAAGAGTTATTTCTTTAGCTCAGAATCTTTTTTTTATTATATGACGTGTAGAATATTGTGAAAATATTTACCACTTGATAGTGCTTTGCCAGCTGTCTTAGGATAAAGCAGTTTTTTAATTTTCAGTATTATGATCATGATTTAACTTTCGTAATGTTACCTGATGTTTCCCCTTTCACCCTACCTGTTTATTGTTTATATATGTTTTAGATGACTTAATATGAACTGTAAAAGTTACTATGAAAATAAGCTGTTATTATCATAACATTATGCCACTGTTTTCTTACAATATGTTGCCAGCAAAAGGGTAATAAGCTGTAAGAAGCCAGACCTTTTGTAAAAGGTGATCAGGATAATAGGTTTATTTTAATCAGCAGGAAAACAGCCTCTAAAGATGTGTTGTCAGGTGAGGGAATTTAGTAAATAGGAAAATAGTTTCTAGAATTGTATTATTGGCCAGAGAGCTAGTCCAAGTAGAGTACATACCTCCCATGTTAGACCCTGGGTTCAGTTCTCAGCATGTGTCGCTCTCTCCAGTACTGCTGGAAATGGCCCCTATAAATAGGGGGCCATTTCCAACAGTGTATAAAGACACGTGTCAGTGAGAAATGAGAAGCAAACACCTGATGCTCCTTATTCAGCACAGATAGATCTTGTGTAATACTCACCCTCACAGGGAAATGGAAATGGTGTAGGAAGTAGTTTATCTAACTACAAAAGGCACTTTGGCTGATTCATTTATATATATATATATATATATATATATATATATATATATATATATATATATATGTATTGCTTTTAGGGTCACACCTGGCGATGCTCAGGGGTTTCTCCTGGCTCTGCACTCAGGAATTACTCCTGGCGGTGCTCGGGGACCATATGGGATGCCGGGATCGAACCCAGGCTGTAGGCCAGCCGCGGTGCAAGGCAAATGCCCTACCCGCTGGGCTATCGCCCCGGCCCCTCATTTTTATATTTTTAACTTAGGTGCGACTAATCCCTTTTTTGCCACTGCTTGTGGCATGAGTGATAACTGCATAAGAATGCACATAATTGTTATTCTTTCTATAAGATGGTATGAAAATGTGGGATTGTCAATTTAAGAGAATGTAATTCAGGGCAGAGCAGGGAGGGCATTTGCCTTGCACACAGCCGACCGGGTTTGATCTCTGGCACCCCTTATTGTCCCTGAGCACTGCCAGGAGTAATTCCTGAGTGCAGAGTCAGAATAACCCCTGAGCATTGCTGGGTGTACCCAAAAGCGAGTGAGAGCAAGAGCGAGAAAGAGAGAGAAAGAGAGAGTATAATTCAGCTTAATTAACTTCCTTTATAGGTTATATATATCTTTTAACTTCAAAAATCAATAATAGAATATGGAAATTACAAGAAAGCACAGAATAAAAATAAAAATCCCCATAAATCTGCAGGTCCAGCATAGTCAGTGCAGTAAATAAGAACATAACTTTTCAGTGGTTTCTTTTTACTACAGTTTGTGGCATTAGTTAGTTTTTGAACAGTAATTTCAAGTTAATTGTTAGATGCTCTTTCTTTATGGCCCATAAATCATGAATGTAGACTCACTAAACCTACCTGTTTAGCTTAGACAGAACATTTCTCAAAAAATTTGTAATTCAATCTAGAAAGTACGGTATTAAAAGAGAAAGGAAAAATGACTGAATTAGGACCGAGAATGCTTGATTTCAGAATGTGGCTTCTACCTGATTAGTCATGGGATTTTGGTTGAGTTACTTGACCTCTTAGAACCCATTTCCTCTCCTGTTTCCAAATATGAAGATAATGACTTAGTTTTTGAGAGCATTACTTGCAATTGAATAAAGAGAAGCAAAGCTAGTGCTGGTTTTGTGAACGCATGGTCTTACTCTGTTGCTTAGAATCAGAAATAACTTTGTCATCTCTGAGGCTCAGCATCAGCGAGGTTCTTTGGGCCTACATGCAAGTTCGTTCTGATTACTCCTATAAAGCAATTATTGCTCTGATTCATATAACCATGGATTTGTTTTGCTGTTCTTGAAGTTTATATAAATGGAATTATGCAGCGCACCCTGTGTATCTGTGTTTTTTCCTTCCAGAATGTTTATGTGATTCATAGATATTGTGTCAGTATATTCCGTGATATAATATCATGCTGAGCTATTTAGTATTACTCATCTATTAAATAAGTATAGGCTGATATCCAATAAAAGGTAAATTTATATGCAGTGTAATATATCTAACTAATAAATGTATATATACACGGTATGGTTTTGAGGCTCTTTATGTTCCTGGAGCAAGCAAGTGCCCTTGGGCTCTACTTGCATGAGACAGGTCATATGGAGATGTTACTGGTCCTGCTCGAGCAAATCGATGATGAACGGGAAGACAGTGATACAGTGATATACTATACCATGGTACATTATTATTTTAATGAATGAAGCATTGCATTGCAAATTATATGTTTCTTGTTGCATTAATTTTTATTGCAATAAGTTCATCATCGTACAATTAACCTTTTTGTAAAAATATTTTATTATATGACCATGAGATATATAATTACAAAGATGTTCATGTTCGGGTTTCGGTCATACAGTGTTCCAGCACCCATTCCCCATCAGGGCCCATTTCTCACCACCAGTAACCCTAATTCCTCGCCCCTCCCCTAGCCTGCCTCTATGGCAGGTTCTTTATCTCTTCTCTCTCTCTCTCTCTCTCTCTCTCTCTCTCTCTCTTTTCTAACACATTTTGGATTACAATATATACATTTAGAGGTTATCCAGTGTATCTTTTTGTCTATATTCAATGCTCGGTTCTAGGCTGGTATTATCATTTTCGATGATTATTAGTACACTGTTCCCTTCTCAGTCTTACCTAACCTCTGACTCCCCATACACTTGTGGTAGATTCCACCTTTGACAAGACCTCCTGATTCATGTTTTGCCTGACCTTGGATATTGGTTTCATAATATGTATATATATATTTATGTCATGCAAATAAATGCAGTCATTCTATATCTGTCTTTTTCCTTCTGACTAATTTCACTCAACATGATCCTCTCCATGTCCATCCATTTATAGGCAAATTTCATAACTTCGTTTTTCCTAACAGCTGCATAGTATTCCACTGTGTAGATGTACCAAAGTTTCTTTATCCGGTCATCAGTTTTCGGGCACACTGGTTGTTTCCAGATTCTGGCTATTGTGAATAGTGCTGCTATGAAGAAAAAGTGCAGATGGTGTTGCTGCTCTGAGTTTTGGTTTTCCCAGGGTATATTCCCAGGAGTGGTATGGCTGGGTCAAACGGGAGCTCAATTTCCAGTCCTTGGAGGAATGTCCATATTGTTTTCCAAAAGGCTGTACCAGTCGACATTCCCACCAACAATGGATGAGAGTCCTTTTCTCCCCGCATCCATGCCAGCATTTGTTGTCCTTGCCCTTTTGGATATGTGCCAGCCTCTGTGGAGTGAGATGACATCTCATTGTTGTTTTGATTCGCATCTCTCTGATAATTAATGGTGGTGAACATTTTTTTTCATATGCCTTTTGGTCATTTGAATTTCTTCCTTGTCAAAGTTTCTGTTCATTTCTTCCCCCCCATTTTTTGATGGGGTTGACTGTTTTCTTCTTGTAAAGTTCTACCAGTGCCTAATATATCCTGGATATTAACCCCTTATCAGTTGAATATTGGGTGAATATTCTTTCCCACTCTGTTCTGTCTTTGTATATTGGTCACTGTTTCTTTAGAGGTGCAGAAACTTTTAGTTTCATGTAGTCCCATATGTTTGTCTTTTCTTTCAGTTGCTTTGTTAGTGGTGTTTCATCTTTGAAGATGCCTTTAGCTTCAATGTCGTGGAGGGTTTTTCCTATATTTTCTTCAATGTACTTTATAGTTTCAGGTCTGATATTGATATTTAACCCATTTTGATCTGATTTTTTGTGCATGGTGTTAGAGGTTCACATTCATTTTTTTTTGCATGTAGCTGTCCAGTTTTCCCAGCACCAATTTTTGAAGAGGCTTTCTTGCTCCATTTTGCTACTTTATCAAAGTTAATGGTAATGTATTTTAGGATGACTGTCAGGATATACCACTCTATTCCATAGATCCACAGATCTGTTTTTATTCCAATATCATGCTGTTTTAACTACTGCTGCTTTGTAGCACAGTTTGAAGTCGGGAAAGGTGTTGCCTCTCATCTTCTTTTTCCCAAGAATTGCCTTAGCTATTCTCGGGGGTTTACCGTTCCATGCAAATTTCAGGAGTGTTTGGTCAATTTCTTTGAAGAATGTCTTGGGTATCCTTATAGGGATGGCATTGAATCTGTATAAAGCTCTAGGGAGTAGTACCATTTTCACAATGTTAATTCTCCCAATCCATTAGCCTGGAATGTGTTTCCATTTCTTCATGTCCTCTTTTATTTCTTGAAGCAGCGTTTTGTAGTTTTCTTTGTACAGGTTCTTTACACTCTTCGTTAAGCTGATTCCTAGGTTTGCTGTGGCACAATTGTGAATGGGATCATTTTCTTAATATCTTTCTTCTCTTTCATTATTTGTATATAGAAAAGCTACTGATTTTCTATATACAAATAAAGCACAATCTAGGAATCTGATTCCTAGATTTGCTGTGGCACAATTGTGAATGGGATCCTTTTCTTAATATCTTTCTTCTCTTTCATTATTTGTATATAGAAAAGCTACTGATTTTTGGGAATTGATTTTGTACCCTGCCACTCTACTATAGGTATCTATTATTTCTCGGAGTTTTTTGGTTGAGAGGGTAGGGTTCTTTAGGTATAATATCATGTCATCTGCAAATTGTGATAGCCTGACTTCATCCTTGCCTATCTGGGTGCCCTTGATGTCCTTTTCTTCTCTGATTGCTATGGCGAGTACTTCCAGCACTCTCTTGAATAGAAGTGGTTAGAGTGGGCAACCTTGTCTTTTCCCGATCTTATGGGGGAAGGCTTTCAGTTTTTCCCCACTGAGGATGATGCTCACTGTGGGTTTTTGGTATATGGTTTTGACTATATTGAGGAAGGTTCCTTCAATTTCCATTTTATTATGGTTTTTATTATGAACTGGATCTTCTCAAATACTTTTTCTGCATCTATTGATATGATGTTTCTCATCTTCCTTTTTCCTTCCAATCTGGTAACCACTAAATCAATCGAGTTTATTTTTGTTTCATTTAGTTTATTTTAAAATGTTTGTTTTTGCCTAAACTCTGTCAGCACCATATCTAAGACATATACTGTAGTAAATATTTCCAATAAGTATTTTCAGATTTTCTTTTTTCTTTCTTCCCTTTATAATTATTATTGTTTGATTTTTTGGACTATACCTTGCAGTACTTAGGGCTTACTCCTGACTTTGTGCAAAGGGACCACTCCTAGTGGCCAATTTGTTATAAGGGGCTACTCCTAGTGGCCACTCCTAGTGGTCTGGGGAACTGGATGTGGGGCCAGGGATAGAACCCGAGTTTGCTGCATGCAGGCAAGCACCTTTACCTTTGCACTCTCCCCAGCAATCTAGATTGCATATCTAATGCTTTTATCCCCCTTTGAGTTTGCTAAAGACTTGGTGGTACAAAGTACAGTACAGAGAATATCTAAATTCTGAATAACAAAAAAAGTTTGTTTTTCTATGTATTCATATAAATGAAGTCATACAGTTCTTGTCTTTTTCTTTTTTTCCACTTGGAAAAATAACTTTGTTTTCATATTTTGTGGCAAATGATTGTATTTCATCTTTTGGGGGGAGTGGGATTGGGCTATACTTAGCTGTGCTTAGCACTTACATCTGATTCTTTGCTCAGGGGTCACTCCTGATGGGATTGAACTCAGGTTGCGCTCTATTAAGGCAAGTGTCTTACTTTAGCCACTGTACTATCTCTCTAACTCCATTCATTTTTTTTTAACATTTTATTATACCACCTTGAGATATACAATTACAACGTTGTTCACGCTTGGGGGTTTCGGTCCCACAGTGTTCCAGCACCCCGCCCTCCACCAGTGCCCCTCAGCCACCACCCATGTCCCCAATTCCCTCCCCCTCCCACATCCTGCCTAAATGGCAGGTTCTTTATCTCCTCTCCTCTCCCTCTCTCTCTCCTCCTTCTCCCACACATTGTGGGTTGCACTACATACACTTAGAAGCCATCATTTGCATTTTTTGTCTGTATTTAATGCTCAGTTCTATGTTAATATCAGAACTTTAGACATTTATTCACACATGTTCCCTTCTCTATCTAAACTAACCTCTGACTCCCACACGCTTGTGGTAATTTCCACTTTCGGTAAGATCACCTAGTATATTTATGTCATGCAAATAAATGCAGTCATTCTATGTCTCTCTCTTTCCTTCTGACTAATTTCACTCAACATGATTCTTTCCATATCCATCCATTTATAGGAAAATTTCATAACTTCATTTTTTCTGACAGCTGCATCGTATTCCCTTGTGTAGATGTACCACAGTTTCTTTATCCAGTCATCAGTTCTCGGGCATACTGGTTGTTTCCAGGTTCTGGCTATTGTGAATAGTGCTGCTATGAAAATAAAAGTGCGGATTGTGTTTCTGCTGTGTGTTTTTGGCTTTCCAGGGTATATTCCCAAGAGCGGTATGGCTGGGTCAAAGGGGAGCTCAATTTCTAGTCTTTGGAGGAATGTCCATCCATTCATTTTTTTTATGGCTGAGTAGTATTCCAATGTGTATATGACCCCCTCACCCCTCATCAATCTGTGTGTGTTCACGGGAGTTTAGGTTGTGGTCAGTTCTTGGCTATTGTAAATAATGTTGAAACAATGGTGGGGCAGTATACATTTATCTCTTTGAATTAGTGTTCTTGTTTATTTCCAGACAAAATTCCTAGAAAAGGGCTAACTGAATCATGTCTAATTTATGTTTTTATTTTTGTTTTGTTTGGTGGCCATACCTGGCAAGTGCTCAGGGTTTATTCTTTTGCTCTGTGCTGAGGAATAACTCTTGGTGGTGCTCAGAGCACCATATGTGGTGCCAGGGTTAAAACCCAGGTCAGTTATTTGCCCAGCAAGTGCTGTAACCCCTGTACTGTCTCACTGCTCCCCCTTCCCGGTTTTTAATCTTTTGAGAAACCTCTATATAATTTACATTCCCACCAGTATTGTCCAAGGTTTTATTTCTACATTCTCTTTAACACTTGTTTCCTTATTTCTATTTATTGGGTAAAAACCTTTCCTATAGGTATAATGAAATACCTATACCCATAACTATATATATATATATATATATGAATATCTTACTTTATTTTAATTTCCTTTATAGAAAACAGTTACCATCTTGTCATGTGCCTGCACATATTCTTTGAGAAGGGGCTACAGAGATCCTGTGTTCATTTTTTTGTTTAGTAAAATTAACATAAACCTTTTTATCTTTGTGTTTTATGAGTTTTCCATTTGTCTTGGAAATTAAATTTTTGTTCAACATATAATATGGAATATATTCTCCCTTTCTGTGGTAAACTTTTTCTTTACTGTGCAACTTTGAATTTTGATGTAGTACTATTCGTTTTTGTTTTTGTTTCACTTTCTATTGGAGTTTCGTCTGCAGAAGCATCTATAAACTACTCTTGAGAAGTAGACCAATTTATTTTTCTATATCCCTTAAGGTTTCGGATCTTATATCTAGGTTATTAATCCATTTTGAATTAATTTTATGCACAATATTAATGAGTTTATCTATTTTATATGTGTCTGTCTAGTTTACCCAAGACCATTACTGAAGATTTTGCTTGCTTTATTTATGCTTTGGCCTCCTTGCAATAAATTTAAGTTGTTGGGTATGAGTGGATTTATTTCTGGCCTGTCCTGTCTACCATATTAATTTCTTTGCTTTTATTCTAATGACATGCTTTTTTTAGGTTCCTATTACTGATCTTTGAAGCCACATATCACCTTTACTT
Source organism: Cryptotis parvus (assembly GCA_021461705.1). Lineage (NCBI taxonomy): Eukaryota > Metazoa > Chordata > Mammalia > Eulipotyphla > Soricidae > Cryptotis > Cryptotis parvus. Next base: position 41,738 of record JAJIBD010027570.1, on the reverse strand, counting down.
TTAGAGAATGTATATGCTTTTGTGTATTAATACTCCCTGAGTACACATACTACTGATAGAACTGATAGAAACACTGATAGGTAGGTCTTATAGTAGGTAGGTCAGTAGTTCTATGTGGAAAATGTTTTATATATTTTATAAATTTATACATTTTATACATTTATACATTCAAAGCAAGTGCCAGTTACGTCTTGGAAAATTTTAGGGCATGGCTGAGAGAAAGTGGAGTGTGTGAGGTCTGTTTCTTTTGAACTTCAGTCATGTAGCTCTGAGGTAGTTACAATAGTGTTAACGTTGCATGGTATTAATGTAGTTACTTCACACCCACAACCAAAATGTCTACGATCCTCAGCTGCTGTCTTTATTTGAACTCTAGTTCACATCTAAAAACTTTCAAACCTGTTATTACTGTACTGTAGTAATCAGTCTTTAAAGATGGCGATGAGTCTTCCTTCCCAGTTAATGCTCTCTACAGGCACATACCCTGGTATGGGACTAGCTCTATGGTGACTTGCTCTTTAGTAGTTGGTTGTGGTGAGGGTGATACTGTGCAATTTCTAAAATTGGATATTAAAATCAAGATATTAAAAAGCCTTGAAGTTTTTCCCTGAGTCACTTGGAAGCGGCTGGGAGAAGTCAGTCAGTGTAAAAAGAAATTTCATATTCCTGATGTATTTGTGAGGAAGCCCAAGTTAGCCCAGCTGAGAAACAAGTGTCAGGGAGAAGACAAAGAATCTTGTCTGTTCTGATCCTCTGAGCCCAAGGATCTGGCACGTGGGCTGTGAATGCGTTTTGCATCTCTTGCTCACTGTTATTCAGATGATTCCAGCCATAGCCACGAAGCTACTTTCTCCAGCCGCATGAGACAGATAGGCAAGAACCAGCCCGTTGCATCCAGAGAATTGAGCTAGAAATAGGTTGTTTTCTGTTGAAAGATAGTGAAATGTTACTTTTCTTTTTTCTACAATTTTGCATTGTAAACCACATACAAAACTTATGAAAAACAATAAGAGCACCCCTCATAGGCACAGGCTGGTGGCAGGAACCTGTAGGGCTTCGGGGGTGGGGGTTGTACACTGGGGAGGAGGATGGTGTTGAAACATTTTATGCCTGAAACCAAATCATGAATATTTTTGTAATTTCACGATGCCTAAAGAAAATAATAATTAGCTTGTTTTGGACCAGGCAGCTACAAAAGGAATTGAGGTACTTGCCTTGCTTGTGCCAAAACCTGGTTTGAAGCCCTGGCACCACCTATGGCCTGCCAAACACCACTAGGAATGATCTCTTTGCATAGAGTTAGGAGTAAGCCCTGAGTTCGACCGGCTCAAAAAAGCAAACAAAAATAATTAGCTTTAAATAACTTTTAGAGTAGTTTCACAGCAATAACGTACTATTAATTGAATTTATTTTAAGTATATTTTGTGGTGGACATTAGGGGCCAAGAAATCTTGACATTTAAGATGGCAGAACTTTAGATCAGAAAGTACTGATATAAATCTTTGAGACACAGTTGTAGATAAAGTTACTGAGTTTTAGATCAAAACTAAGCTGGATTCAGCTTTGAGCATTTAAGGCTACTAGGAAACTTTAAAATGCTATGAATCACCCCTTAGGGACCCATCAGTAATACATGGATCCAGGTTGAGTTCCAAGTATTTATTTCCTAATTTTAGTTATATAAGAGAATAAAGTAAGGTATGCGATAATTTACTTTAAAGAACTCTAATGTGTTTTATATTTACTTTTCATTTGTTTTTCTTCTATTTTAGATTGTATTTTTCTGACTTAGGCTTCATATAGAAAGGGTGGGTGTTGTATCGGGTTAATGATTTTTAAGTACTTTTATATCTTCCAGTTATAAGAAAACACAACCTCCCCTGATAGCAGAGATGGCTAGTGTTTCTTGATTACTAACTCTTTGACCTCAAGCTCACTGAAGATTACTATATTAGGCATAATGTATTCAAACTCGTTTTCTAAGTTATCGTTCATGTTTTGTCAAGTGCCAGGTGGTTTGTGAGGTTTATTGGGAAATGTGGTTAAAGTAGTCATGATTGATCACTGCTTGAATTACTTACCTGATATTTTAGAGAATATTGAGGTCACATTTAATTTGATTACAAGCTTTCACATGATTGAAGATTAACCATGTCTTGTATTTTCATTGATTGCTTTAACCATTTGTAGCCACTTAATATCTGATTATAGCTTATTAATGTGGCATGTAATACTAGCTGTTACATACCATTTTTGTACACACAACTTGTATGGGCTAATTTATTCATGTGCATGTTGCATGTGAATTGAAAGATAGGATTAACATTTTAATAAAATAATATGGATCTGGTAAATGCTTTTTTTTTTATCAGATACCATGTACTAAGTACAACTTATATAAAATATTATAGCCAAGACATGAACAACTTCCAAAAACAAGAAGTGAATTTTCTTTTCTAATTGATAAACTCATTTATAGATTATTGTTCTTATTTTAAACTAAAAGGGATTCCACATTTGTCAAAACATTCTAACAAAAACCAGTAAGTCGGGATTGCTTTCATAATGACACAATTCGCTAGTTATTTGGTATTACTAGCATAATCATAAATTTCCCATGCGGGGTTTTCCAAAAATACTAACCCATATTGTTCTCCCTGGACCTGTTGTAGGGATGACTAATCCAATGGCTGAGGTCTCCCTTTATGTTTTTGATGGAACACTTGGCTTGCTGGACTACAGCTGTGTGTTTATGTGCAGTGCACACCTGCAGGGGCCTGACAAATAGCTGTAGTATGTAGAGGATACAAAATTACCCTGGCAGTGCCGCAAATAAGGAAGTTTCTGTTTTGAAGTCCATATGTGTGTGTGTGCTGGGGATGCCAGCTGGTGTATTTATGTTGCACACACAGATGTAAAACTGCCAACTGATTTTATACCAAATAAAGTCTAATCTTTTTATACGTATTTTGTGTCAAAGTTATGAAGTGCTGCATAAGAATGTTCTCACGATTTAGGTGTTTTAAAATAAAAACTACTTTTAAAAATAGGAACTCACGGCATGATTAGGAAAAAAGGCAGTGACATATGTGGTATTTCTTAACAGTTATCTCTATAAGAATGTTATTATTGCTGTATCACAAATACATCAAGATTTTATTTATGTCACCATTAATCATTTTTTTCTTTTGTGGCTATATTGATTCTATTTATGAATATTGAAACATGATCAGTTTTATATACTTGAAGGTTTTAGCCTTTCTATTTTTTTCAGTATATTTAATTGAAAATGATAGTGTACTTTTGGACATTTTTTATCATTGTGTTTAAATTTTTCTCTGAAAAAAAAATGACTCAAACAAACTAGTGTTTCCAGATCTTTAGAAATTTAAATAACACCTATCTAAGAACCATTTATCCCAAAGAACCTTTGAAAGAGACATTTGTTTTTATATGGTCTGAATGTCTAATAGATAAAGAAAACCATTTGAATAAGTATATTCATCTTAGGCAAGAGTAATAATTGATAATTAGAAAATTGATCTTAAATTAAGATTTCCAGTTATATTTGTTATTTCCATTACCTAACTGCGGGCTTATTTAGAAGTGGAATTCTTTTTGATTAATTAATATTGTCTTTTGTTTTTGATTTTTACAAAGAACTGTGATAGCTTTCTAATTGAATGATTTCACCATGTAGTTTCTAGTTAATGGTCATTTTTCAGTTGTTGTTTTAAGAAGTATTTACCAGCTACTTTCAGTATATTTTAAATATGTATGTAGCTTTAATAAAATGTTTAATTAAAAAAAGATAAACAAGAAAATATGTCACAGGATATAAAAAATTAATTATAAAAATGCTCATAAGGAAGCTAATAAATTCTAACTTATATGAAACAAAAATATGTATATAGTTTAAGAAGTTTTAGATATTTACATTGAGAATTGGTTATCTGAATAGTTAAATATGTTTTTGTTTTACTTATGATTTCTTAAAATGTTTTTAATCACTACTTGCTCTATACTGCTTTATAAATATATAAAAACAAAGTGGGATTCAAGTTCTTATCTAAAAATTGTACTATTTTTTGTTTGGAGGCCACACCTTGTGGTGTCTGGGGTTTATTCAGACTGCATTCAGGCATCACTCCAAGGTTTGGGGGACTGAATGTGATGCTGGGGACTGAACCTGGGTCGGTTGCATGCAGCCAAGTGCCTTACCTGCTGTACTCTTGGCTCTGACCCCCACACTTTTAATCAGAAAAATGTCATAATGATAATCTTTTATTCCAATTTGCATTTGAAGCATATTAAATGTGTTTGATCAGTTCTTTTCCAACATTGATGTTGAAAAAGAATTCATTTTGATTTTGTACTAGAAGATCTGTCTTGATTTCACTTATTTGATAATATTTTTACTAATACTGTGCCTTATTACTGACCAGTTATTTGTTATTTATAACATGCTTATTTTTATAAATATATTTTTATTTAGTACTTAACAGTCATTTCTTTATAAACTTGGGAAGGGTCTGAGATGTCATCTTTGTTTCTGGGTCAGAAGTCTGAATTATGAGTTGATTTATTTAGAATTCTTTTTTTGGTATATTACAAGATGAAAGTTGAAATAGAAGCTACATCTCCTAATGGTCAACTTGAAGGACAGAGTGATCTTGACATAATGTATAGTTGATTCATTAAGACATCAGGGAATAAAGACCAAATAGAAGGCAGAACAGAAAGTCTGCCTAGCTCAGTTGACTGGTTTCTGGAACTTTGGCTTTTCACTAGAGAAAGAGAATAGTAAATTTGGTTTTATAAAGTTGATGTAATGTTAATAAGATAATCAACATAGAGCTCTTCCTAGGGCTAGAGACAGGACCATGTGATCAGTAGTCAATAAATTTAGACTGTTTTCTAACAGTATTAGTAGTAGCAGTTTGAAAAAACATCGGTTGCATGGAAGTAAGAGATATGTATAAAAGTTAACTCAGAATAGACGCAGGAAAGCTTAATTGTTGCTTTATTTTTTTTTAAAGATTGTTTTAAACAAAGGATCAGACTTGAAATCTTTACATCTATAAGACAAAACCTTTTATGACTCATTTGAGAGATTATGTTCCCTACATCACTTGGTTATTTAGTGCTAGGGCCAGCTTCTTTTAGTAGGGTATCACTTCAAACACTGCCGCCGCCACTGCAGGTTGCAAACACATGATTGAAGGCTTCTCGTTCTCAGCTCAGGCCCAGATGTCTTTCAATAACTATAGCCAGTAATTTCTTCAAATTGCTCACTTTATCAGCAGCACATGTCATCAATCCTGAAGTGGTTGCTCAAGTCAGACTGCAGAATCTTTTAGCTCACAGACACAGCTGCAAACAGGTGAACAGGCAGAAAGCAATTTGTGCAGCTTGGTGGCTGTCAGACGGAAAGACAGACAATCTGCGTTTAAAACAGATTGCAGGCCCTGTATGGGCCAGAAAAAAGGGATTTCTGCAACTGCAAATAATTCCAAGGTTAACATATTTTCCTTTCTGCCATTAGGTGATTTGTTAAAATTGGAAACAATGAACATTATAAATCTACACAGAAACTGGAGACAAGATGAAAGAGAAAATCAAATCACTAAATAGGTTTACATTTGTCTTTCCAAAGAAGTACAACTGGCATTCATAGAGGCTATTTCTCACAAATTAAGTTAAGTTATAAAATAATTCTTTGAAATTTGCAACATTATAAAAGCTTCAGGTTGCATTAAGAATTACTGAAGTTGAAGAAGTAGGAACAATGCAGTTTTTATAATAATATTTCACTTTATATTATAAATATTGAAAATTTTTTTGTTCAGTTATTTGTGAATTCCCTGAAGCTTTATTAATGTATATTTTAAAAGTAGCATATGCTACACATACCATGCTTTTTAGCATGACTCTGGAATCATATTCTATGGAAATTAAAATTTTCAAGGAGGACTTAATTAAAAAAGATTTTTTTTGCTTTTTTTTAACCCCTCCATACATTTTGCTTTTCTAATTTCACTTTCATGATCAGTTTAGTGTTGTAATCGGTCTTAATGAACAACAAATCGTGGCAGCATAATATTGAAGACTGTAGTCTTCAGTGTCTAACTGGATTCAAGTCCCTGTGTAATTACATTGTGTTATCATAGACAAGTTTTACCACCCAAGCCTATTTTTTTTTTTTAACCTGTGACAGTTGTGCTGTTTAACTGTCATATTTGTGGTGTTTCAGGAGACAAAGATCCAGTAAGGTTTAGTTACTCTCCTAGAGTTTAAACATTCCAAGGTGAAGGAATGCTTTATCTTGTGTCTAGCTGTGTTTTGAGCATTTGCACTATACCCTTAACACTGTAAGAGCTTGGTAATTACTAAGAATTAATTTACAGTAGGTTCTATAAGTTTCAGAGTCCACTTTGCTAATTTTCTTTTTTTAGTTGTTATTTTGTCTTTTGAGCCACACCCTGTAACATTGAGGGGCTGCTTCCAGCTCCATGTTTGGAAATTGTTCTTGCCTGCTCAGAGGACCATGAAGTGCAGGGATCAAACCAGGGCACACAAAGCACTTACTCCAGTCTATTGAACTAGATCTCTGCTGCCTCCACTTTTCTAAGTTCTGTTAGTCTGAACTCTTATTCCTCACCAAATACCTTGACTTTAGAAATTAAAATGATTCTAATTTTATTTGTAATGTCAGCTTATTAAAAAAGATTTAGTTGATTCATCTTTAAATGGGGGAAAAGGACTAAATTTAAAAGATGGATATTAAAATAAAACATGGCAGAGCTAGAGAGATTCTGAATGGACTGGAGCACATGATTTGCTTTCAGAACACCTAGGTTCAATACCAGGCACTAGTCCCAGATTACATGGCCCCCCATGCATGCACCCGACTGGAATAGGTCTGAAGCACTCCCAGAGTGCTTTGTGTTTTGACCCCAAAACAAAATGAAATGAAAGATGGCACGTAATAATCTTGCAATGTAAAATTTATTATTCTTTTTGCTTCCTTAAGAAGCGTAAGTTCTTTTCTTTTAGGAAAAAACTCCCCAAAATATATCATCAACAACAAAAATGTTTCTTCCTTGAATGTATTGATTGAGAATGTTGCTGGCTTCAGAGTTAGGTTATTTGAACTCCCAGGTTATTTTCATGTCCCAGGAACATTCTGTAGTACTGTCTCTAATTTGGTCTAGAGCATAGGTGTTAAGTTTTCTTCTTTCAAATTACCTAATGCTAATACAGGATTTTTAATTGTATTTGTCAAATACTGAGTGTTCAATAATATTAATGTATTATTGGTAAATAATATTGTAAGAGAATTAAAGTGAATGTCATAATTTGATCTAATTGTAATAAAAATTTTGATAAGATTAGCATATAATCACACACATTTGAGAACATTGCAGTTTTGCTTTTTTTTTTTTTAGCAAATTTCATTTACACAGTATAGTTATCAAATATAGTCATATTTTGAACCTTAAACATTTAGAGTTTAGGGGCAGGTGTGATAGCCCAGCGGTAGGGCGTTAGCCTTGCACGCGGCCGGCCTGTGCTGGCCTGGGTTCGATCCCCGGCATCCCATATGGTCCCCCGAGCACCGCCAGGAGTAATTCCTGAGTGCAGAGCCAGGAGTAACCCCTGAGCATTGCTGGGTGTGACCCAAAAAGCAAAAAAAAAAAAAAAAAAAAGTAGAGTTTAAAATGTTGTTTCTTTGTCTACTTTTTCCTGTTTCCCCAACTGTTTGACTTGTGACAGTCACATTTTTTTGCCCATTTTCTATGAGCTGTCAATTGAGTGCTTAGATTTCATGCATAGGTAAGGTCATACAGTAGTTAATTTTCTCTTTTTGGTTTACTTAACATAATGCCCTGAAGGGCCATCCCTAGATTGCAGTTTGGGAAGGGCCACCCCTAGATTAGAATCTCCTTTCTAATGGTTGAATGATGTTCTGTTATGTCTGTCTATCTCTGTCTGCCTGTTTTTACATTTCGTTCATCCATCTATCTGTTCTTGGACACCTAGGTAGAGTCTGTATTTTGAGTGTTTTCAAGGAATACCACTGTGGTGATGGAAGTACAGAAATCTCTTCTGTTTAGATCATATTGTCTGTGCGTATAAATCTATTGGTTTTCAGATGGGCTTTTCTTTAATCATATGCCAAACACTGATGCTTGCAAGTTTCTTATTCTTGTCGGGCAGGCAGGAATAACCAGCAGTGCTCAGGGATCACTCTTGTTGGTGCTTGGAATTTGAACCTGGCCTTACTGCATGGAAGACAAGCACCTTCCCTACCAGCTGTACTGTCTCTCCAGCACAAGAACTGGAGTCTTAACCTTAGGTCTTGTAGATTTTTCTTACCAGAACCTCTCTGTCATTAGAGCAGTAGTGTAGCTTTAAACGTTTTTTAGAGGCTCAGAAATCAGATTGTAGTTTTTACTATGAGAGAGAGACAAAATAGAAATATGCCTGCCGGGCCGGAGCGATAGCCCAGCGGTAGGGCGTTTGCCTTGCACGCGGCCGGCCCATGCCGGCCGGGTTCGATCCCCGGCATCTCATATGGTCCCCCGAGCACCGCCAGGAGTAATTCCTGAGTGCAGAGCCAGGAGAAACCCCTGAGCCTTGCCGGGTGTGACCCAAAAAGCAAAAAAAAAAAATATGCCTGCCTTAGAGGGAGATGGGGGTGGAAAGCAAGAGGGGAACTGGGGACATCGGTATTGGGAAATGTGCACAGGTAAAGGGCTGGGTGTTGGAACATTATGTGACTGAAACCCAATCATGAACAAATTGTAGCTGTGTATTTCACTGGTTCAATTAAAAATTATAGACCTCATTCCCATGATCTGATGGATTGGTTTGAGGCTCTTTATGTTCCTGGAGCAAGCAGATGCCCTAGGGCTCTACTTGCATGAGGCGAGACAGGACATATGGAGATGTTACTGGTGCCCGCTCGAGCAAATCAATGATGAACGGGAAGACAGTAACAGTGAAGTAAAAAAAAAATAAATGTTTGAAGGAATTGTTGATTTTGGCTTGGAGAAGGCCAAACTAAAATTAAGTAGGCAGTAGACATGCTGTTTTAAGGAAAAGCCAATCAGCTTGTAATATGATATTTCTCAAGTAAAAGAGTTAAAAATCTTGTATTATACTGCTGTGAGATATGCAATTACAGAACTGTTCATGACTACATTATAGTCATATAGTGTTCCAGGTCCCGTCCCTCCACCAGTACACCCCACCTCCAATGTCCCCTGATTCCCCCACCCCCATCCCCAGCCTGCCTCTATGGCAGGCACTTTGCCCCAACCCACGATTTTTTTATGGTAATACACACTGATGTGCAGATCTAACATCTGACATTTAATTTTGATATTTCTGTGTCTGTATGTGGCTTATTATATTTATTAGCTTTAAATCTTTTTGTGTCAATCTAATGTGAATTTTGCACTGAGAATAGTTGGTCCACAAGATTGCCAAAGTGTAGTCTGGTACCAGATCTATCCCATTGCCTGTTATTCACATGGTTATTTACTTATTTGCTTAAGTATAATTTAAGCAACAGAGATGGACAAACACAAGAGAACTTATGACTTACAAAGTCTACAATATTTTTATTATTACTATTTTTTATTTAAAAAATGTTATTGTACCACCGTGACATGTACAATTGCAAAGTTGTTAATGATTGGTTTCAGTCTTAAGGTGTTCCAGCATCCATCCTTTCACCAGAACACCCTTCCCAACACCAGTGTCCCCTGATTCCCACCCCACTCTTCCAGCCTGCCTCTGTGTGAGGCACTTTTATATTTTACTGTCTGGGCCTTTTAGGAGAAACGGGCCAACTCCACCCCTGCTTCAGATTTGAACTCTTAGTTATCATGGATTTTCCAGTTTCCTAGATGCTATGTTAGTAATTAAATTGATATACTCAATGGGTGAATTTTTTTTTAAGTTCTTGCCTGTGAGCTATTGGAGGGTAGTCACTGTAGCTCTTGAATCTGATGATGCTGATCACTTATCACTTATTTTCCTGTTGTTCATTGATTTGCTCGAGCAGGCACCAGTAATGTCTCTGTTTGTCCCTGTCATGTGTAAGTATAGCCCAATTGCATCTGCTCGCTTCAGGTACACGAAGAGCCTCGTTTGTTTAGGTTTTGACAAAGAAGTCTGACCATCTCGTAGGTGGGCGGCCATGTGTTCTTTAGACATCCTGTGGAATCCAATTGATAACAGCTCTAGTTCAGCAGTCGTCCCTAAATCTCATTATATGTCTTGCCCATCTGATTTTCATCGTCTAGGCAAACGAGACTACATCCTTAATTCTTGATTGTTGATGGAGGTCAGAACTCTGGATTCCTTCTCTTACTTGAGTGAAGCTTGATACTCCAAGCATGACTCTTTCGATTCCTCTTTGGGCTACCTGAATAGTCGTCTTATCCTGTTTTTGTAGGGCCCAGGTCTCTGAGGTGTATTTAGTGTAGGAAGAATGGTGGAGTTGAAAAGTTGTGCCCAGAGCTGGAGGACCTTCATCTTCCTTACCACTTCCTTGATGTTCTTGAAGACATTCCACTCTGCTCTCTTCCTCCTGTGTAGTTCAGATGCTAGGTCATTCGTCATGTTGAGTTCTTGACCTAGGTACACATGCTGCATTCGGAGATGTTCATTCCGTTGAGAGCAAATGGAGTGTCAGGTACTCATTCATTTCTCATGAACATTGTCTTCTTGAAGTTCAGCTGCAGTTCAACCTTTACAATCTCATGGTTGAAGTCAGCCAACATTTGTGCTGCTTGGTGGATATTTGGTGTTACTAGAATGATGTCATCAGCGAAGTGGAGGTGGTATAGTTGCCGACCGTCTATTTTCACTCCCAATCCTAATCATTTCAGTCGTTTGCATGATGTTTTGAGGGTGGCACTGAAGAGTTTAGGTGAAATGGTGTGTCCCTGTCAAACCCCTCTCTTTATGTTGATGATCACTTCCTTGTAGAATGGTGAGATCCTGATAGTGAATCCATAATACAGCTCACGGAGGATCTTGATGTACTGAGTTTGGACACCTTGTTTAGCTAGGGCTTCAGTGACTGCTTCAGTCTCAACAGAATCAAATGCTTTCTTTAAATCAATGAACATGAGACAGAGTGGCATCTTGAACTCTCGTGAGAACCTCAATGAGTTTGAACACTGTGTGGATATGGTCGATTGTGCTGAATCCTTTTTAGAACCCGGCTTGCTTACATGGTTGTCCTTCATCTAGTGTTCTGCTGATTCTATTCAGGATGCTGATATTGGCCTGGGAAGATGTTGTGGGCGATTGCCTAGGGTGCCATCAAAAGGGCAACTTTGAGTTTTTGTCTTGTGCACTCTAGTTTATTTTTTTATTATTTATCTGTAATACTACAATATGTTAAATTTGTTGCAGTATTTTTTCAGTATTATCAAGTCATAAAATAGGAAAGTTTCTTATTTATTTTACTTCTGCAGTGTCCTTCAAGCTTCATTACATTTTCTATCATTTGTGTTTAAGTTTTCGATCTCTCTAAAATGCATACCACATTTTCACTGTCTTTATGCCTTTAAATATTTGGCTTCATTTTTATTTCAGGTGTTTGGACCATGACCACATATATGTATCTTGAAAACATTTTAGGGTCTTGGGGATAAGAGGATTCAACTTTTATAATGGTTTGGCCTAGTTTGGTTTTACTTGGTCAGAATTGCTTCATCTTTGTTGCTAGTGTGTGTGAGGGGGTGTCACAGTAACATTGTAATTGCAGATAGCTCAGAGAGAAGAGAGGCGTGAAAGCATCAAGACTTCCGTTTCTGCCCTCTGGAATGATGTGTTCAGGTTGAGTTCTGCTGTCATTGTGCAGATTTTATTAGAGGACAGTATCACAACCTGTGCACTCCAAATATAGTTAGTACACGTACAACGGTTAAATATGTGCACATATATATGTACATATACATATTTTAAGAAAGTAGGATTGCCATCTTCTTTACTGTTTTTCATTTGAATTGTTGAGTAAAGCAGGTACTTGGTTTTGGGAAGGGTGGCGGGAGAGAGGCGCAGAGGCAGGTTGCCGACCGCAGTCCAAGTGGCTGATCGGAGAGTCTTTATAAGCATTGGTAATGTGTTGTGCAATATAAGCTGAAATACATTACACAAGGGAGGAAGCGGAATAGGTTACATACTCTGTTCCTAAGTGCAGTGAATATAAAACTCCATTATTCACTGAAGGCAGGTGCTTTTTTATATGAGGCTTTAAAGAAATATAAAACTGCTAGTGAAATGATAGGTTCGTTACAGATACTACTCTGTTTCCAGTGCTTTGACTAGATAAAGAGGCTATAAGTATTCTTGCAAATGTTTCTTTAGTTATTCTGAGATGGAAGTTTAATATTCTCTTGGTGTAATGACCTGTCAGTATAAGCATTTTATAGTGTGGAATTTTACCCCTAACTTGGCTAGAAATATACACTACTAGAAACTAAAAACTTTCTAGTTTTACTTTGTTAATTATGAAGAAATTACCAGTTACCATATTAAAAAATCATCTGTCTTTTGAGATATATGTATGTAGTTAAAGTATTTTGGAAGCACTTAAAATTTCTCATACTTCTGAGTATTTGTTCCTATGAAATATAGAGTATTTTATAGACTTTAAGGTTATATACAGTTTTAGAATACCTTTGCAATTAATTGATAAACATAATGAATAATTTAAATGTTTATTTCCTAAAGCATTATAGTGGTCCTATCTACATCTACAAGTAGCTCTGTTTTTTTTTTTTTTTTAACTTGAAGAACTGGAAAGTTTGTGCTTCATTTTAAATGCTGAACTTACTTTCTAATACAAATTTACATAAACATGAGATAATAGGTAGATAGAAAGGGTATGAATAACTACATTTTAAAGGATATACGCACACCTATGTTCAACGCCACACTTAATACAAGAGCCAAGATGAGAACAGCCCAAATGCCTAACTACAGATGAATGGCTCAAAAAAGTACACATGTAATAGTATGCAGCTCTAAGAACAAAACCAGGCAGCATATAGCAGTGTGGATGAAACTAGAGGGTTTCATGCTGAGTGAAGTCAGAGAGAAAGGGATAGATAGAGTTGGATAGAGAGAGTTATCTCTCTCAGTGGAGTAAAGGACACACAGCAAGATAGCAACAAAGGTCCAGAAGCAACATAATGGGAGAATTGAGCCACATAATTGAGTTGAGGGAGGGAAGGAGGGTATTGCAGTCCTTGGGAGAGGGTGATGGGTGATGGGTGTCTGTGTGTGAGAAACCATTATTAACAGCATTGTAAACCACAGTATCAAAAAAAAATGAGAAAAGAAGAATTTCAAATTTGTTTTAGATTTAAATATGTGAATCAGGGCTTTTTTTTTTTTTTAAGAAACCTGTTTTAGAACTCTCTCTTTTTCTTCTGTATATTATTGAGATGAAATCCAATCATATTAACAATTCTAGGGTTGAAATGTTTATCTATTAAAGGGCATATAAGGTTTTTCCAGGTTTGGGCAGTTGCAAATAAAGCTGCTATGAACATTTTGTGTACTGGCATATACACTGTGAATATCAGTTTTCATTTCTCTGAAATAAATGTCCAGATGTGTAGTTGCTGGAGTACATAGAAATTGCATGTTTGAATGTATTTAGGGGGATGCAGCTGATTTGGACCACACCCAGCAGTGCTTAAGGACTGCTCCTTTTTTTTTTCAAATTTTATTACGCCACTTTTAGGCATACAATTGCAAGATGCTCATGTAGAGTTATGGTTCTACAGTGTTCCACACCCATCCCTCCACCCGAACCCATTGCCCGTCACCAATGTCCCCACCTCCCTCCCCCTCCCGCACCACAACTACTTGGCGGGTTCTGTATGTCTTTTCTTTCCTCTCTATCTCTCCCTCCCGCCTAACTTTCCTACACATCATACACCTCTGGGGGCTCCCGGAAGCAGCCGGATGAGACTCACCCACCACACTAGCCATCACCTTCGCTGTCCAGATGCTGACCATGAGGCCCCTAAGTTCTTGCGGCCGTGCAGTCCATCAAACTAGCTTAAGGACTACTTCTGGTTTTGCACACAGAGGTCACTTCTGGAGTGCTTGTGAAGTCATACATACTGCTGGGGATTGTGCCAGGGATGGAACTGGGGTTAACCTGCTACAAGGCAAGCTCCTTAGTCCTTGTACTATCACTAAGGCCCTTCACATTTGATTTTTGAGGAAACCGCATGTTTGATGTTTATTGGAATGACTGAAGCATTTTATATCCCTTTTAGCAAATACCCTGTCCTCCACATCCCCCTGTGGCTCCCGCCAATGCCAATCCTCCTTCCATGCCCTTCAGGAATTGAACCCATGCTGTGCACTCTACCCCTGAGCCATCTCCCTTACCCTTTTTTCCCCCCACAAAGGCATTTGATTGTCATTTTGCTTTATGCTTTCTAGTTGGTTAGTTCATTTTTATAGTCAATGATCTCATTATAATATTGTCTTTTACTTTTGAGTTTTAAGAATTCTTGATAGATTTTTGACTAGTCCTTTGTCAAATGTGTGATTTGCAAATATCTTTCATTTGTGACTTCTCCCTCCCTCCCTCCCTCCCCTCCCTTACTCTTGCCCTCTTTCACTCCCTCCTTCCTTCCCTCCCTCCTTCTTTCTCTCCCTTCCCTCCCTCCCTCCCTCCCTCTCCTTCCTTCCTTCCTTCCTTCCTTCCTTCCTTCCTTCCTTCCTTCCTTCCTTCCTTCCTTCCTTCCTTCCTTCCTTCCTTCCTTCCTTCCTTCCTTCCTTCCTTCCTTCCTTCCTTCCTTCCTTCCTTCCTTCCTTCCTTCCTTCCTTCCTTCCTTCCTTCCTTCCTTCCTTCCTTCCTTCCTTCCTTCCTTCCTTCCTTCCTTCGTGTGTTAGGGCATGGTTTGGACCACACTGACAGTCTCTGGGGGGTACTCCTGGATGTGTGCTCAGGCGTGACGCCTGGGGTGCTCAGGGCATATATACTACTAGAGATGGCACCAAAGTTTACAACATGCAAACCTAAGCACCTTAACTCTTGTATTCGCTCTTCACCTGCCCACTGGCCCCCTCCCCATCACCATTTTTCATCTTAAAGGTGTTTCACAGATATTGGCAGTTTTGGGTCTTTTAAATAAAATCTTATCTAAAGACGTTTATGTTTTATTAAAAAGGTTTATTAAAAGGTTGGTTTAGATGAATTCCATTGATTTCTGATATTATGTTCTTTCTCTGATTGCTTTGACTTTATTTTTGCCTTTTCTGAGTGTTAGAGCTCAGAGTCTAGTTTATTGACTTAAAACATTTACTTTTCTGGGCGGAGTGATAGCCCAGCGGGTAGGGCGTTTGCCTTGCACGTGGCCGGCCTGTGCCGGCCCGGGTTCGATCCCGGCATCCCATATGGTCCCCGAGCACTGCCAGGAGTAATTCCTGAGTGCAAAGCCAGGAGTAACCCCTGAGCGTCGCCGGGTGTGACTAAAAAAAAAAAAAAAAAAAAAAAAAAAAACATTTACTTTTCTAATGTGTGTTTAGTGCTATAAATTCCTCTAATGTGTGCGTTTAGTGCTATAAATTCCTCTTTGCTCTGCTCTCATTGTGCTCCACAAATTGATGATTTGTGTTTCTTCAGTTAATTGTATATTTTATTTTCTAGGAATATTTCTTTTTAATTTCCAAGTGTTTGGAGATTTTCTCATGACGTTTTTCTTAGTTGGATTCTAATTTGTATATGCAGATGCCAGAGGGCAAATATTGTTCTTCTAACTTTAAGTTTTTAAATTTATTGAAACAATGTGTGTCCTGGCATGTTATAGTATATCGTGTCTGCCATACATGGCCTTAAAGGCCACTGACAGTTCAGTGGATAATTCTGGGTAATTCTCAGCACCGCAGGGCCTTGCTAACACCACATTCTCAAGCCTGGTATTGATTCATTGGTCTCCTGGATTTAGAAACCCCAGGAGAGGTCCTCCTGAGCCCCCTGTGGAGACGTTTGCCCCCTCCAAAACAACAAAACCAAAACATTCTGTGAAGTAGATCTTCTGTAAGTTCTTGTGTACATTACAGATTGTAATGATCAGTTGCACTATTTTCCATAGCCTCCAGCAAGGTGTGGGGTTTTTCTACATCCTTACCAAGGCCTGTTACTGTCTTTGCTCTCTCTCCCCTGCACTGTAGATATCCTAGTTGGCATGAAGTTAATTTATGTTCTGCTGTTTTTGTTTGGACTAATCTTTGTATATTCGCATTTTCAGATGGCCCTTTGATTCTAAATGTCTACATCATTATGCTTGAAGTGTGTGCTTGAGGTGCTGAGGGTGTGTTGCTTTGAGACCCCTGTGGTGATTGGGGTTGGCTACTAGTGGCCCTGGGGACCCTGTGGTCCTACAGTTAACCCCAGGGCTCTAGTGTGCAAAGGCCTTTTCCCCCTTTAGAGAGAAAGCACTGTACTGGCAGAAGCTGTGTGTGTGTGTGTGTGTGTGTGTGTGTGTGTGTGTGTGTGAGAGAGAGAGAGAGAGAGAGAGAGAGAGAGAGAGAGAGAGAGACTCCACCTTACCTCCTGCTGTATCACATATAAATTAAACTAAGAGAAGAATGATTTTGTTCTTTGCAAGCTGGGCAAATATTTTTATTCTGATTTGCCCTTTCCCATCTCTGTTTCAGTATATACATACCCATAAAAATGTGTTCATTTGCCCTTAACATGACCACTTTTACCATGCTTTTAGCATCCTTTTCCAAAGTTTTTTTTTTTTTAATTTTAAATCTTGCACCCTGGTGTTTATAGTATGCTGTTTCAAAATATATTCCAAGCTTCCTATAATGTGTATTAAAAATGATTTCGTTTAATTTCTTAATGTGCATATTTGTTTTCCTTTTTTTTTTTTTTTTTTGCTTTTTTGGTAATACCTGGTGGTGCTCAGGGGACCTATGGGATGCTGGGGATCGAACATGCTGTGCTATTGTTCTAGCACATTTTATTTTTATTAATTTGGTCCCTAAGGTCAATGATTTTCCTTGCCCTTTTACGTTTTTGTTTTCAGAAAAGGATTATTGCGTATTTTACTTTTAACATTTCAAGCTGGAATTGTTATGGATAATATGATTTTAAATTTATAAGAAACAGCCATTTTTTATTATAAGTATATAGTTTAATATTCTAGTTATCCTTTTCAGTCTGTATATGAGGATGATATAAATGAACATAACTGCTCTTTGTGTATTATTTCAAGCAAGAGTGTTTTTCCATATAAAGAAGTACTCTAATATATCACTTTGTTATTTTTTTCACAAAGTAGTTTACTGCCAATTTATGCTCGACGTCATACATTTAGCGGCTAGGTGAAACAAAACATTTCTAAAGTTAATTTTGTAGTACTGGTTTATAAAAATTTGAATAATTATTGTTTTAAATTTTGTCTTTCTTTTTACTAGTCATTGATGTTAGCCCATTTTTACTTATATGCATTTAGACACGTAATTTTTATGTTCAGCTGTTTTTTTCTCCAGTTTTACTTTACTTTAATACTAACAAGCAGATAGTGTCCACCACCACACTCACCCCCCACAGTGTTCTCTTACCTCCAAATCCAACAATGTCTCAAGGTCCCCTCCCCATTAACCACCACATTAACACCCCAAATGCCCTCCCTCCCCAGTTTGCAGACTAAGTCTGTAGCTGACTATCAGGTCTGTTACCATGGGCCAATTGCTGTTCTCTTTGTTCAGAAAAGAGGAAAGAGAAATTCTATTCTTTTTCTTCATAGTCCACATACGAGAGACCATTCTGTAGTTATTCCTCTTTCTGATCTTCCCTACTCAGCATGATGCCCTTCAGTTCCATCCTCATTGCAGCATATGACATGATTTGTTTTCATGATTTTTCTTTTTTAGAAGTATTTCATTGTGTTTATAGACAACAGGTTTATTTTATTTTATTTTATCATCCCATGAGATAGTTACAAAGCTGTTCATGATTGGGTTCGCCTGTTAAGTACTTGAGTTTTTTCCATATCTTAGCTATTGTGAATAGCATAGGTGGCAGATACCTTTTCATTAGAGTGGTTTCTGCCCATGGGATAGATGCTGAGAGGTGGGATGCTGAGAAGCCTTTGTACTATTTTCCATAAAGGCAGAACCACAGGATGTCCCCAGCATCACAGAGAACTATAGAGGAGGTTTCCTTATCCCCCGCAACACCAGTTGTTTCTTTTCTCAAAGTGTGACGCTCTTCCTGGTATGAGTGATATCTCCGTGTTGTTTTGATTTGCATTTCACTGAAGGTATATAAACATGTAATAACCGCTTCATTTACTTAGTATAATTTTAATTCACTATTAACTGTCGGGGAGCCACTGGGGTCCCCAACAGTACCCGAAGCGAAGTTCCCTTCTACCTCTGAGGTCGGTGGGGAATGGATGAAAACTCAGGAATCTGGTGCAGGTTTTAAAATGCTTTACTTATCACAGGTTCAGGCATACAAATCAGCAATAGGAAAAACCGGTGCTTAGGAGACAAAGACAGGACTCCCAAGAAGAGTGTGAGTCCCAAAAGAGAGCCCAAAAGAGAGAGCGAGAGAGGAAGCAGGCTAGTTTTTACCCCTGCAACTTAGACCTCCCACTTTTATGGGAAGCAGGCAGGGTCAAATGCCCTCAGGTAATTTTTCCCAGCACCTCCCTAGGCCCTTTTATATGCTAATGTCTTGAGCCAAGTATCTGCCTGGAATTGCCTTTATAGGGTAGAGAAGGGGGTTTCTGAGATGGCATGTCTCTGTACCAAAGACTAATACTAATGCCAGTTAAATATTTCTCCAAGCCTTTACAAGAGTCTCGTCTACCTCACAGTAGTTTTGTATTTTAGTTGCCTTTGAGTTATTAGGGAGCCTTGCTTGCTTGCTTGGAGGCAAACAGCATTTCTCTCTGTTCTAATTACTTAGAAATCCAACGTGGCCAGGCAAATATGCTGGTAAGATCTAACTAGTCCCATGATGATTGTGGTATCATGAGAGAATATTTATACCAGCCAGTATAGAATACATGGTCAGATAAACTGCCACATTTAAACTACCCCCTATCTACGAAGTGATTTGCAGTAGGCAATCCAGTGCAGATGCAGAGGCTCTTAGGTGACCTGCAACAATTAACAAATTACTAGAAGAGGCAATATTGGGGCCTTCAAGCACACTTTTTTTCTCCAGTATCCCATCACTCTTTACCTGGATCAAGTTTTAGTCCCAATCTCCTTTCATTGCAGCTAATCACTGACTTTGAGAGCTAAGAGAAATTTTAGATATAATCAAGTTGAAATCCAGCCACTCAGGTTTGTTTTTTTTTTGATGAAAAAACTAAATTAGTGACTTTAAATCTGGAGATGTCACTGGACTAAAGGTCTAATGACTAGTATAATATTTATTTCCTTAAGCTCCATTATTTCTTCTTAGTTATGTAAAGTGAACTTCTCAATCCACATTTGCATTATTTGTAGCAATAGAGCCAGTACCTCCTATGATCTCCTGAGCTCCACCAGGAGTGATCCTGAGTGCAGAACCAGATCTCTTCACCTTCTACAATTTAATTGAACTTAAATGCCAGTGCTTTGTTTCCCATTGTCTAAATATCTATCATTTCTGGGGATGCAAGATGTTATGGTGCTTATGTACCCAATCTGTTTTATGCCAGATCCCAAGTCTGACTCAGCACACCCCAGTGCAGACCTGCAGGGTGAAGCAATCTCCTCAGGCCTCCAGTCTGGTTGACTGAATGTCCTGGGGAGTCGCCCCTGGCCTCAAAGTATCAGTTAGAATTCCAACATCCCTGGACATGTTTATCATTTCAGTGCTCAGAGTGAGGGTACTCGGTGATAAACACCTGTTTTATAAGTCTAGAGATGGAAGCAGTAATATATATATTTTGGGGTTCAAAATATGCTTTTCCACCGCCAGGAGTAATTCCTGAGTGCAGAGCCAGGAGTAACTCCTGAGCATTGCCAGGTGTGACCCAAAAAGCAAAAATAAAAAAAAAAAAGAATATGCTTTTCTCTGCATATACTAAAAAAAAAATCATTCTGCTTCTTCACCTATCATGGATGACATCTTAGGAAAATTTTTATTTATAAGTTACATTTACTTAAGGAACATATGGCAGAGCATGATATGACTTCTGTTTCTGGAAGTGTGCCATGCCAGTTAACCTGAAAATATTTTCATATAAACAAACTCTCATGCCGGATATTATATAGTGCACGTCATTCTCAGCGAGGAAGAAAATGAAAACCAGAATGGGAGCAGGCACTAGCATGCTGACAGTTCTAACGGGCTGTGGCCGCCTCATTCATCAGTGGACTTGACTTTCACTTTGCCAGAAGAGGGTGGAGACAAGGGCAGAATTAAAGAGTGATGTTCTGTTTCCCACAGCTCAAACTTTGGAGGACTCATGGGAGGGGGTCGTGGTGGATGTTTACAAACCTTGCCTAGGTCTGCACTTTACATGGAAGTTTTAGCCTCCATGGGGGGGAGAGGGAGAATGCTCTCCCCTCAGAATTTCTAGCATAGGTCTTGGTATAACTCAGGCTTTAATTTTGTGTTTGAAATAGAAATATGATAAATTAGTGTAAAATGTGATGGGTAGACATATTTTTGGGTATCTGGTACCCAAAATAAGCACAAACATTTTCTGTGTTCCAGCTGGTGAAATAGAAACTCAGAATCCAAAATTACCAGAAACTTAAAAGTACAGTACTAAGAGCAAAACTCACTGATGACTCCAGTGGCTCTTTCTTAGAATATCTAATGATGGAGTTGGCAGAAGCAGGATCAAATGGCTGTATTGAACACTAAGAAGTAAAAGAGAAATTTGAAAGTGTGAGAGAAGCAGATATATTGTCAGTAAGATTAGACCATTGAAAAAAATGCAGAGGGCTGGAGCGATACAGTACAGTGGGTAGGGTGTTTTCCTTGTATGTGGCTGACCCGGGTTCCATCCCCAGCATCCCATGTGGTCCCCCAAGCACCACCAGAAGTAATTCCTGAATGCAGAGCCAGGAGTAACCCCTGAACATTGCCAGGTATAACCCAAAAAGCAAAAATAAATTTAAAAAATGCAGGCTTTGGCAGTCAGAAGTCATTAGCTAGATTCAATAGTTGTTCAGACACATTAAAAACATTAGTAGTGTACATGAAAATGAATAGAAAGAGAAAGCCCAGAATGAAACATAGAAATGGAGTTGGAAATGTGACATATAGGTCATCAGCAAAAGCTACCAACCAGACACAAGAAGGAGACAGTTCTGGACATTCTAAAGAGACTCTTAGGGCAAGAGATTGGGAGAGGTAATAGTGACTTTTTAAATACTCATAATTTATGCGCCCTCTAAACAGATACATTGTAGTGAGATTCCAGTATGCTAAGATCAACATAAACTCTTAAAAGTAGTGTAAGGAAAAATTATTGACATTATTGACTGACATTACTATTAGCCTTTTTAGTCTGTCACATTTAGCATTGTTAGGGATGAAACAAATAAGTTGTTCTTAAGCATCTATTGCATTTGAAGCATTAGACTAAAGCTATGTAGAATTCTTTTTTTTAATGGTTTGGAGGTTTTTCCTTTTTTTTTTTTTTTTTGTGCCACATTCTCAGAACTTACTTCTGGTTTTGTGTTCAAGTATCACTCCCAGCCCTGCATGGGAATCAGAGACATAGGTGGTGCCAGGGATCAAACCTTGGTTCTACATGTACAAGGCAAACACTCGGCCTGCTATACCATTTCTGTGGCTTGTAGAAGTCTTTTAAAGTTCATATATTTTAGTAACCTTTCTCTTTCTACCTTCATTGAGTTATTGAATCCTCATGTCAGCCTGTGTTCAGAAGTTCAATGTTCTAACCAGGTTCTGCACTGCATCATGTGCATTTTTTTGCCTGTACTTAATGCTCAGTTCTAGGTTGGTATTAGTCCTTTCGACATTTATTTGCACATGTTCCTTCTCTGTCTTACGTAACCTCTGACTCCCACATGTTTGTGGTAATTTCCACTTTTGGTAAACCTGATCCACATTTTGCCTGACATTGGATTTTGGTATCATAATATGTGTTTGTGTGTGTGTGTGTGTGTGTGTGTGTGTGTGCCTGTGTGTGTATCACTGTCTTCCCGTAGATCATTTTTTATCTCTAGCGGGCACCAGTAACATCTCCATACGTCCTGTCACATGCAAGATAGCCCAAGGGCATCTGCAACTCCAGGAACATAAAGAGCCTCAAACCATTCCATCAGGTCATGGGAATGAGGTCTATAATTGTTACTGGTATCTGGCATATCAAATACGACATTACTGGTATCTGGCATATCAAATACGACATGGGTAGCTTGCCAGGCTCTGCCATGCGGGTGGAATACTCTCGTAGGCACCTCAAAACCCGAGCATTTATTGATGAAAGAAAATGAATAGATAAATTAAATAAACTGAATAGATAAATTAAATAAACTGGAATACTGGATATAGTGCACTGCAGGACCCTCTCTCTGGGGCACTTGGGCTCTCTCTGGCAGGTTCTCAGGCTGCTCTCCTCGGGGCATCTGTGCGGGCTCCTCTCTTCGGGGCCTCTCAAATAAATGCAGTCATTCTATATCTCTTTCTTTCTGTCTAATTTCACTCAACATGATCCTTTCCATGTCCATTCATTTATAGGCAAATTTTATAACTTCATTTTTTCTAACAGCTGCATAGTATTCCATTATGTAGATGTACCACAGTTTCTTTATCCAGTCATCAGTTCTCGGGCATACTGGTTGTTTCCAGGTTCTGGCTATTGTGAATAGTGCTGCTATGAAAATAAAAGTGCGGATGATGTTTCCGCTGTGTGTTTTGGCTTTCCAGGCTATATTCCCAGGAGTGGTATGGCTGGGTCAAAAGGGAGCTCAATTTCTAGTCTTTGGAGGAATGTCCATATTGTTTTCCAGGAAGGTTGTGCAAGTCGACATTCCCACCAACAATGTATGAGTTTCCTTTTCCCGCATCCACGCCAGCACTTGTTGTTTTTACCCTTTTGGATATGGGCCAGTCTCTGTGGTGTGAGATGATATCTCATTGTTGTTTTGATTCTTCGATTTTTTTTGAAGGCATTCCATGCCGCTCTCTTCCCTCCTGTGCAGCTTAGGTTTTAGGTCATTCATCATGTTGAGTTCTCAATCTAGGTACACATAACTGCTGCATTCAGAGATGTTTGTTCTGTTGAGAGTGAAGGGGGTCTCTGTAACTAGTTCATTTTTTCATGAACATAGTTTTGTTGAGATTTAGCTGTAGACCTATCTTTCCACATTCTCGGTCGAAGTCAGCCAGCATTTGTGCCGCTTGGCTAACACCAGTAATAATGCATCTGTACCAAAGAATATTTTATAGTCAGTTATATATTTCTCTAAGCCTTCACAAGAGTCTCATCTTTACATCATGGTTGTTCTGTATATTAGTCTTTGACTTATCAGAGAGCCATGCTTGCTTGCTTGGAGGCAAATAGCATTTCTATCTAGTCTAATTACTTAGAGATCCAACGTGGCCAGGCAAATATACCAGTAAGATTTAGCTAGTCCCACTATGATTGTGGCAGCATAAAAGAATATTTATATCAGCCAGTATAGAATATATGGTCAGATGAACTGCTACATTCAAATTGTCCTCCTTCTATCTACAAAGTGGCTTGCAGAAGGCAACTCCAGGCCGGATGCAGAGGCTCTGGGCAGCAGTGTTCTGCAACAGAGTATAGCAATCAGAGTTAAGTAAATAAACTTGAAGAAGAACATGTTTGTTCTTATAATGCATTAGTTTTCCAAGAACACATTTGTTTAGATGACAAAGATGTAGGAGCGATTTTCTTTGAATTTTTTTTTTACTATTGGTATTCTTTTTATTTTGAATAGTCATAACTAGGTGGCAGAAGATATTACTGAAAATCAGAGGTCAGTAATTCCCCACCTGTATGCTGTGTAGGGCGCATGAAATTATGGGATCTGAGCCTGGTTTCTTACAGAACAGACATGTAGGCTACTCCTCAGTTGCTTGCAGTTTGACCGACTGTTGCATGGCCCATGAGTGATGTTATTAATATCCAGATGGCCCTTGGCAGGAAAAGGCTCCAACCCTTTCTGAGGATCTCTCTTTTCTTTATTCTGTAAGTATGAGTTTGCTGTTTTTACTTGTCAAATTTTTTTTCATTGTAGAAGTTGAGTGTTAAAATCAGGATTGGAGCGATAATATAGTGGGTAGCATGCTTTCCTTTGCATGTGGTCAACCCTGATTCCATCCCGGTACTACATTTGGTCCCTTAGCAGCTCCAGATGTTACTCCTGAGCTGAGCACTGCTGGGTGTGGTTCCAGTTATATGTAACAACACCAACAACACTAAAAATGGTTAGAATCAGAGAAATGTATCTATGGATACTTGTTGGTCAGTAAATATATGTTTCTCCTGGATAGTAATTGCTGCAATTGGTACAGGGAATGTTGAGAGTCCTTTGAGCAGTGGGGATGGGGAAGTAAGTCCTTGCTGTAGACTTTCTATGTTTATTCCACCATGTTCCCCTTTGGCCTTATTTTGTTCCTTCTTGTGAGTTTCTGCTGTATTGATTGGCCCCCAGACTTGAACTGCTGTTCCCATTTCTGTGATGTTCAGTTATGATTTCCTTAGACTATCCTGGAGATCCTCAGGGACCATAGGATTTTGAGTTTACATCTTATTTCATGCCTTTTCATAAGTTTATAATTCAATCCTTATATCTTATATTCTGTCAGTGTGTTAGTTTTTGCCAAGATATAGAGGTTAGCCAAGACAGAGAGGCAAACAGTGTGCTAATAATTGTCAAAAATGATAATACCAGCCTAGAATTGAGCATTGGATATAGGCAAAAAGATACACATGATAACCTCTAAATGTATGTATTGCAATCCACAATGTGTAGGAGAAGGAAGAGAGAGAGAGGAGAGAGAGGGAGAGGGAGAAAGAGAAAGAGAGAGAGAAAGAGAGAAAAAAAGATAAAGAACCTGCCATAGAGGCTGGCTAGGGGAGGGGAAGGAATTTGGGACATTGGTGGTGGGAAATGGGCACTGGTGGAGGGATGGGTGCTGGAACACTGTATGACTGAAATCCAAACATGAATATCTTTGTAATTGTATATCTCATGGTGGTATAATAAAATATTAAAAAAATACTTATTTTTGCCACATCTAATGCTGCTCAGGCCTTACTTCTAACCCTATGCCCAGGCCTTTTTCCTGGCTCTGCACAGGGTTCATTCCTGGAGGTGCTTAGGAAACTATATGTGGTGCTGGGGATTGAGCTTAGGTTGGCCATTGCAAGTGCCCTACCCCTTACTCTCTCTCCCAACTTCAGGGTATTTTATTTTAACTCAACTATGAAATTCAGTCATGTTCTCTCCCATGTTAAAAACCACACTTTATTATCATCGTTATGTGATACTAAGAAAATATTAACGTGTTCACCAAAAAAACCCACAACAACAAAAACAACCTTTAGAAACAATAGATCTGTATGGGGAAGTGACAGGCCACATAAACAGAGTGGAGAAATCCATGACTTTTTTATGCAAATAGTGAAAAAGAAGAGAAAGAAATTTAAAAATTACTATTCAAAGTTGTGCTTGAGAAAATCAAGAATGGGAATCAGGTTAACAATGGAGCTGAAAAACTAATACAATGATACAAAGCACTCTATAATACTAAAAGAAAAGAGGCCGGAGGAAATGGATTCATATTTCTGGTCATGGGATTGTAAGGATTAATATTGTGAAAATGACAATCTTGCCCAAAGCATTATATAAATTCAGTTCAGTCCCTGTATAAATAAATACTCCTGACATTTAAAAAAAGACATCGATCGGACACAGTTCAAGTTTCTACAGAGTAAATAACCTTTACCCCAGGTATCCAAACCAGTCCTAGGAAGAAAGAATAGTGGAGGCTCATCTTTCACCAACTTCAAACTATATCATAAATCTGTACTGGAATGATAGTAGACTCTCAGACCAATGGGATGGAAGTGAGTCCAGAGACAGAATCAGGTACAGTTAATCTTTGGTAAAGGAGCAAAAGTCTGAAGTGGGGCAAGGGAAGCATTTTCAAGGTGTTGGGTCTAAAACTGGTTGGTCACATGCAAGAAAATGAACTAAGACCCCTAACACCATGCACAATGTCAAAATGGATCAAAGACCTTGATAACATTCAGGAATCCATGAATTATATTGAGGAAAACTAGGTACATTTCATGGCATTTAGTCTGTTGATGTCTTCAGTGATTCAGTGCCATTGGCCAAGCAAACGGAAGCAAAGGGAAACAGATGGGAACATGTGAAACTAAGGGAGCAGCTGCACTACAAAAGGAATGGTGACCTAATAAAAAGAGCACCCCACAGGCGAGGAGAGAATAGTCACCCACCACACTTGACAAAGGGTTGGTATCCAAGATATATGAAGCACAGGCAGAATTTTACAAGTGTAGAAAACCAACTCTTCAGAAGCTTAGGGAAGAGATAATGAACGGAAACATCATCAACGAAGATGTACAGATGGCCCAAAGGCATATAAAAAATGCTTAGTGTCACTTGTCCTCAGGGAAAACACCTGGACTGTGATCATGGCTTTTCCCCCTGCTCTGTTCAGGCATCACTTCTGGCTGTACTCAGGAGACCTTTTGGGGTGCCAGGGAATGAACCTTGGTCAGCTGGGAGCCCT
Source organism: Cryptotis parvus (assembly GCA_021461705.1). Lineage (NCBI taxonomy): Eukaryota > Metazoa > Chordata > Mammalia > Eulipotyphla > Soricidae > Cryptotis > Cryptotis parvus. The sequence continues at coordinate 14,953 of JAJIBD010027570.1, read as the reverse complement.
GTGTCCATCTCCCCAACCTCAGATCAGCAATAGAGCTTTTCTACAACAGTGCTGCTATTAAGCATAGCCCTTTGCTCTCCTCTGCTACATGCTTCCGTTGTTAAGTAGCGTGGTGATTACTTTGGGTCTGAATGGATAATGATAAAGAGAATTTCCCTCCCTAGTGTGACACAGGTACAGGGACAGCAGCATGTGCTCTGACGGACTGCATCCATATACGGGAGGGCGTGATGGGCTCAGTTTTGGGCCTCTATCCTGCAACGCTGGCACTCTACCACTGAGTGTTTGCTTTTGCCAACCCTGCTCCTGAGATGTTTGGAAGTTTCCTTTAATCATTGCAGGGCAATTCACTTCCTCTTAAGTTAGAGGCCTACGTATTACAATTTCCTTCTTGCCCTTCAGCACATTTATGTGTTGCTTCTTTTTAGCCCTCATACTGTGTCTGTGTGTATTTGTGTGTGAGTGGGAGGCAATTACGGGATTTTTTCTTGAGTTATGAAATTATTTTCTCCATTTTGCTTTTATAGTTTCTTCCCCCCAGCATTTGTTTTAGATTTCATGTTGATCCTCTTATTATTTTCTGGTCATTTCTCTCCTATTATCAGTTTCTTGTTTTTATTTTTTATTCATTCATTCATTCATTCATTCATTCATTCATCTATCTGTCTGTCTGTCTGTCTGTCTGTCTGTCTGTCTGTCTGTCGGTCGGTCTGTCTGTCTGTCTATCTATTTTATTTATTTATTTTTGCTTTCTTTTGGGTCACACCCGGCAATGCTCAGGGTTTTCTCCTGGCTCTACACTCAGGAATTGCTCCTGATGGTGCTCAGGGGACCATATGGGATGCCAGGGATCAAACCGGGCCAGCATGGGCCAGCCGTGTACAAGGCAAATGCCCTACCCACTGGACTATCACTCTGGCCCCAGTTTCTTTCTTTTTTTTTTTTATATATAAAACAGTTTTCCTCAGCTAAGCTTTTCAATTTTCTACTAGGTTAGGGAGAATTAACAACTTGTCTTCAATGTTACTTTTAATTATTTTTTCTCTTTGGGTCACACCCAGTGATGCTCAGGATTACTCTTGGCTCTGCACTCAGGTATTCCTGGTGGAGATTGGAGGACCATATGGGATATTGGGGATCAAACCCAACATCGGTGTGCAAAGCAAATGCCCTACCCAATGTACTGTCACTCTGGCCCCTTTAAAAAAGTTTAACCAAGCATTTCATACCTATTATTATATCTTCTTTATAGATAGTACTAATATTCATGACAGTACTATTTTTAAATATTAATAGCATCATCATTATTTTAAGTTTGCCTTTCTTGTTATTCTCTGTTTACCACAATTGTTTGTGTGTGGCCACATGTAGCTGTGCTTAGGGCTTACTGTGGCTGTTTGTCCAAGGGTCATTCCTGGTCAGATTTAGGGAAACCATAATGGGCAATGGGAATCAACTATTGCTAGCCACATGTAAGGCACATGCCTTGATCCTTATACTGTTTCTCTAGTCCCTCAGATTATTTAGAAATAATGTTTACTTTTTATGCTTTAATTTTACCTACCTTCTGATGATCCTTCAGTCTGTCAAATCACTTGTATCATTTGTCACTTGTCTTCCCATTGTTCATCGAATAGCTTCGAGTGGGTGGGAATCAGTAACGTTCCATTCATTGGGAATGAGGTCCATTATCGTTACTGTTTTTGGCATATCAAATACACTACGGGTAGCTTGCCAGGCTCTGCCGTGACTCTGGGTTCATCCCGGGGCCCAGTATGCTGTCAGGTTAGAAGCATTCTTGTCTCCCTAACCCTAACCCTTTTCTCCTCCTCAGTGAATAGAGTAATTTGTAACCGGACAGGTCTTCAGGTCCATTGAGTACTGGAAAAGGACAGTGGGGTTCATGAAACGATCCAGGATGGGGTTTAAGGTTTAGGTTGGAGTTTAGATTTATGGGCTAATTTGGTCTATTTCTGTTCTTGCATTGACTATCTGAATTTCTGGAATGTGATTGGGTCTCTGCTAATTTGATGTAGCCAGTAGCAGCTCTGCCCGTGTGTCAGTGTCTCTGGATCACAGCTGACAGCCTCTGAGCAGTTTGGGGGTGGTTGCACCCAGGCCTCCTGGAAGGGACGGAGGTGGGGGAGAGGGACTCCAGCTCCATCTCCACGGAAGCCCTGTGATTTAGCTGGTGAGACCTGAGTACCTGGGCTTGAAATCGTCTTCTCTCTAGGGTGGGGTTCTGACCGAGCTGGGCTTGAGATTGGCTTCTCTCTTGGCTGGGTCTCTGACGAGCTGTGGAGTCCTGACATTGAAAATGACTGCCATTATGGTGCAGGGGTTTCCAGTAGCCTACTGAAAAAACTATATGGAAATATCTGTGAGGTTTGATGTTGTATGGCTGGTGTAATTGTAGGGAATTGAACGTAAAATTTGTTGTTATTGTTGTTGTGGGTTAATCAGTTAACAGTATTTCTGGTTCCTGACTCTTAAGACTAGCTAGTTCCCACTCGGGAGAAATTCTTCCATTTCTTTTCTTGAGTCTTAAATTGCACTCATAATTTTTAAAGTGTAGAAGAAATCAAGTTTCCCTGTCTGTACAGATTTTAGACCGTCACATTTCTTTGGTTATATCATATAGTCCAAATTCTTCCGGGTTCAGCTTTCTGGTGAACTCTCAGACTTGTGCTGGGATGGATTTAAAGTAGTTGCAGGACTATATACATTATGGGTGAGGGCCTGTGTTAGTGAAGTGCATTTCTGTTTCTCATCTGCTAGCCTCTTCTTTGTTACTATGCTCAGAACTACCTGCTGTCTTTCACCTCTTGTCTTTCCTGCTGGATTGCATATCACCTGGCTTAGTGAAATATCACAATAAGCTTTTATCCATGTTGCCAAGTTATTTTTTTGCCATTTGCTCATCAAGATCCATCTTCCAAATTTTCATGACAGTTTTGAACTGTATATTTAGTTTTGTTGGTTTAGAACCTAAGGTTTTTTTTTTTTTTTTTGGTTTTGAGGTGGAGGGTGGGAAGGGCACACATGGCAGTGCTCAGGGCTTGCTCCTGATTCTGTGCTTAAGGTTGAAATGCTTTGTAGTGGTATTTAAGGATGGAATCGAAGTAAACTTGCATATGACTTTACCCCTTCAGTTTTGCAGCCATACAATTAAAAATTCTTTTACTTAAATTTTTTTTATTATATCACTGTGAGATCACTTGATCACTTGATCACTTGACATCCCATTATTCATCGATTTGCTCGGCGGGTGCCAGTAACATTTCCGTTTGACCCTATCATGTGCCAGTATAGCCCAATGGTATCTGCTTGCTTCAGGAATACGAAGAGCCTCAAACTGTTCGTTCAGGGTCTTGACGAAGAAGTCTGACCATCTTGTAGGTGGGTGGCCACGTGATCTTTTGACATCCTGTGGGAGCCAATCGGTAATGGCTCTAGTCCAGTGGTCCTCTCCAAATCGCATTACATGTCCAACCAAATCTGATTTTCGATACCTTGGCAAACGAGACAGCGTTCCTGACTCTAGATTGGAACTCCGGTTCCTTCTCTCACTTGAGTGAGGAGTGATATTCCAAGCATAGCTCTTTTGATTCCTCTTTAGGAGACCTGAATAGCATTCTCATCCTGCTTTCATAGGGCCCAGGTCTCTGAGGCATATGTTAATGCAGGGAGAATGATGGAGTCAAAGCGATGTGCCTGGAACTGGAGGTTCTTTGTCCTTTAGCTATTTCATCTATGTTCTTGTATGCATTCCATGCAGCTCTGCTCCTTCTGTGGAGCTCAGGTTTTAGGTTGTTCATCATGTTGAGTTCTCGATCTAGGTACACATAACCGCTGCATTCAGAGATGTTTGTTCCGTTGAGAGTGAACGGGGTCTCTGGAACTAGTTCATTTTTCATAAACATAGTTTTGTTGAGATTCAGCTGTAGACCTATCTTTCCACATCTAGGTCAGAGTCAGCCAGCATTTGTGCCGCTTGGCTAAAGTTGGTGTTATTAGAATGATGTCATCGGCAAAGCGGAGGTGGTGTAGTTGCTGACCGTCTATCTTCACTCCCATTTCTTCCCATTCTAATTGTCGCGCATGACATTCTCGAGCGTAGTCTGAAGTGCTTTGGTGAAATGCTATCACGCTGTCGAACCCCTTTTTTGACATCAATGAGTTCTTCCTTATAGAATGGTGAGATCCTGCTGGTTAATCTGTTACACAGCTCACGAAGGATCTGGGTTTGAATGCCCTGTTTGGCTAGGGCTTCAATGACCGCTTTGGTCTCAACAGAATCAAAGGCTTTCTTTAAATCAAAGAATGTGAGACAGAGTGGCATCCTGAACTCCCTACAAAATTCAATGAGCTTGGTTACCGTGTGGATATGGTCGATTTGTGCTGAATCCTTTTCGGAAGCCAGCTTGCTCGCATGGTTGTCCTTCATCTAATGTTCTGCAAATCCTGTTCAGGATGACTTGAATGAACAGCTTGTAGATGATGGACAACAGGCAGATGGGGCAATGTTGTGGATGTTTCCTTTCTTGAACAGTAGAACTGTCCTGCTGGATTTCCATGTCACTATGAGATATACAATTACAAAATGTCCATGTTTGGGTTTCAGTCATACAGTGTTCCAGCACCCCTCCCTCCACCAGTGCCCACTTACCACCACCAGTGTCCCCTGATTCCCTCCCCTCACCCCCTGTCTGCCTCTATTGCAGGCACCTTGCCCCCCTCTCTTTTTCCATTTATCTATCTCTCTTCCTTCTCTTGCACATTGTGGCTTGCAGTATATACATTTAGAGGTTATCATGCATATCCCTTTGCCTATGTTCAATGCTCAGTTCTAGGCTTGTATTATCATTTCCAATGGTTTATTAGCACACTGTTCCCTTCTATGTCTTACCTAACCTCTGACTCCCACACACTTGTGGTAGATTCCACCACTGACAAGACCTCCTGGTCCATGTTTAGCCACACAATTTTGTATGTGGGTCATTTGTGTTTTTCTTTCTTAACTTTGTAAATGTTAGTTGCAGAGTTGAATAAGGGTTGAGGACTCAAGGAGGTTGGAAGAATTTTGTCAGGCAGGAAACTTGGTAGAAAAGAATTTGGATTAGTGACCACCAGAGGACTAAGAATATATGTAAGGGGCTATTTTTTTTCAGAAAAGTACAATAAGATAAAATCACTTGATCACTTGACATACTGTTATTCATCGATTTGTTCGAGAGGCACCAGTAACATTTCCATTTGACCCTATCATTTGCCAGTGTAGTCCATGGCAACTGCTTGCTTCAGGAATCCGAAGAGCCTCAAACCGTTCCTTCAGGGTCTTGATGAAGAAGTCTGACCATCTTGTTGGTGGGCGGCCACGTGATCTTTTGACATCCCGTGGGATCCAGTTGGTAACGGCTCTAGTCTAGGCGGTCGTCTCCAAATCGCATTACATGTCCAGCCCATCTGATTTTCGATGCCTTGGCAAGCGAGACAACATCCCTGACCCTGGAACAGCGATGGAGGTGGAAGCTCTGGATTCCTTCTTTCACTTGAGTGAGGCGTGATATTCCAAGCATAGCTCTTTGGATTCCTCTTTGGGGAGACCTGAATAGTATTCTCATCCTGCTTTCATAGGACCCAAGTCTCTGAGGCAAATGTTAATGCAGGGAGAAAGGTGGAGTTGAAGAGATGTGCCCAGAGCCGGAGTTTCTTTGTCTTTTTAGCTATTTCTTCTCTGTTTTTGAAGGCATTCCATGCCACTCTCTTCCTCTTGCGTAGCTCAGATTTTAGGTCGTTCATCATGTTGATCAGAGATGTCTGTTCCATTGAGAGTGAATGGGGCCTCTGGAACTAGTTAATTTTTCATTAACATAGTTTTGAGATTCAGCTGTAGACCTATCTTTCCACATTCTCTGTCAAAGTCAGCTAGCATTTGTGCTGCTTGTCTAATGTTTGATGTTATTAGAGCGATGTCATCAGCAAAGCGGAGGTAGTGTAGTTGCCGACTGTCTATCTTCACTCCCATTTCTTCCCATTCTAATTGTCGCATGCTGTTCTCCAGGGTGGTGCTAAAGAGTTTTGTTGAAATGGTATCACCCTGCGAACCCCTCTTTTGACATCAATGATCACTTCTTTGTAGAATGGTGAGATCCTGGTGGTGAATCCGTAATACAACTCACGAAGGATCTTGGTGTATTGGGTTTGAACACCCTGTTTGGCTAGGGCTTCGATGACCTCTTTGTTCTCAACAGAATCAAAGGCTTTTAAATCAATGAACGTGAGACAGAGTGGCATCCTGAACTCCCTACAAACTCCAGTGAGCTTGGTTACCGTGTGGATATGGTCAATTGTGCTGAATCCTTTTCGGAAGCCAGCTTGCTCGCATGGTTGTCCTTCATCTAATGTTCTGCCAATCCTGTTCAGGATGACTTGAATGAACAGCTTGTAGATGACAGCAGGCAGATGGGGTGATAGTTGCCAATGTCGTGGATGTCTCCGTTTTTGAACAGTAGAACTGTACTGCTGGTTTTCCATTGGGAGGGCACCTTGCATTCAGACAGCTAGGCGGCGTGAAGAGCTGAGCCAGTGTATTGATGAGTACTGACGGCAGATTCTTCAGGTGTTTGGGTCTGACTTTGTCTGGGCCTGGTGCTTTTCCCTTCTTTACCGACGAAATGGCATGTTGGATTTCAGACAGGAGGAACATTGGGAGCGCACATATCCATCCTGTGGAATTTGGTATGTGGGCAGGTGGATGTGGCTATCAAATAGATCTGATAGAAGTCATGGATAATCTTCTCCATTGTCTTTCTGGAAGATGTGATACATCCATCAGGGCGTTGGAGGGCAGTCATCTTGGTCTTATAGTTGGCGAAGGACAGGCAGGTGTTGCAAATGCTTTTCCGGCTTCTGCAGCATCTTCCAGTATTTCTGCTCTTCTCTCTTTGGTCTTCCTTTTTATAGCTTTTCTGCACTGCTTTGCAAGCTTGGCATATTCAATATGCCAAAACCAGACATTCAATATAAAATAGCCGTGCATTGTTTTATATAAAATTCAATCAGAAAAATTTTAGTATTTTTGATTATTTGCTTGATTATGTGTATGATGTAAAATTTCCTTGCATTTGCTGTAACAGGATTCCCCCTTTTTCTAATGAAATCTGGCATCAGTATTTAAATATATGGGTGTATAAGTGCTTTAAAAGGTAGTACTTCAATTGTAAGCTGTTGTTACTATCTTTATGAATAATTGTCTTGTGGATCTTGCCAATCTTCCCAAAATATTGTGTCTTTTCTCAGAATCAGGTACTCTGTAACATTAATCTGATTTCTCCAAGTTAAATTGAATTCCACTTGTAATAATTATAATTTGTGGTTTGCTCACTGCTTTAAATGTAATGTTGCTTATGTCCCAAGCTATGATTTTTATTTGTTTAAGTAGTTTTGCTCCTTTTTTATTTCACCATGTTGCATTCCTACGCAATTTCTTTACACAGGTTTCAGGAAGTAGCGTTCTTGTAGAGCACAATATGAAAGAAGCCCTGAGATGTATAATCCAAGGACAGTGTGCTCCTGTCTGCCTTCCTAGAGGTTTCTTTTGGGATGTTTTACATATTGTGGTTTCATGATACAGTGGACAGAAACCAGACTTTCCTTTTATTGAGGTTTTACTGTGAACAGGTTAAATTTCATAATAAAATTGAAGAGAAGGTATTGAAAATTTCTGGGTCACCTCTTCCTGACACCTTCATAGCCCCCCACAAACATTGTGTGTTCATTACAGTTGCTTATTCTACAGGTAGACGGGTACAAATTGCTGACCTTCCAGGATACACATTACTACCAGTGACCTTACAGGACACACCATTAAAATTGAAGGTCTTCTGGAATATACTGTTACAATTACTTACCTTACAGACACACCTTTACAATTGCTGACCTTATGTGACAGGCCATTACAATTACTGACTTTACATGATACACCTTAATTATACTAGACTATAGGTCAGATTAGCTTTTTGTTTTTTTAATTCATTTTTTATGTCTTAAATTTCTTATTTATTTATTCATTTATTTTTAATTAATATTTTATTGTATCACCGTGAGATATAGAATTACAAAGATGTTCACGTCTGGGTTTCGGTCATACAGTGTTTTAGCACCCATCCCTTCACCAGTGAGTGCCCATTTCCCATCACCAATGACACCAATTCCCTACCCCTTCCCCTAAACTGCCTCTATGGAAGGTTCTTCATCTCTCTCTCTCTCTCTCTCTCTCTCTCTCTCTCTCTGTCTTTCTCCTTTCTTCCCACTCTTACCATTGTGGATTGCAGTTCATACATTTAGAGTTTATCAATGTGTATCTTTTGCCTATATTCAGTGTTCAGTTCTGGGCTGGTATTACCAGTTTCAACGATCATTAGCTCACTGTTGCCTTCTCTGTCTTTCCTAACCTCTGACTCCCACACATTTGTGGTAGATTCCACCTATTGACAGACCTCCTGATTCATGTTTTTCCTGACCTTGGATATTGGTATCATACTATATATATTTTTATATCATGCAAATAAATGCAGTCATTCTATAGTTGTATTTTTCCTTCTGACTAATTCACTCAGCATAGTTCTCTCCATGTCCATCCATTTATAGGCAAATTTCACAACTTCATTTCTCCTAACAGGTGCATAGTAATCCATCATGTAGATATATCAAAGTTCCTTTATCCAGTCATCATTTCAGGCACTCTGGTTGTTTCCGGATTCTGGCTATTGTGAATAAATAGTGCAGCTATGAAAATAAAAGTGCAGATGGCGTTTCTGCTGTTTGTTTTTGGCTTCCCAGGGTATATTCTTAGGAGTGGTATGGCTGGGTCAAATGGGAGCTCAATTTCTAGTCTTTGGAGTAATGTCCATATTGTTTTCCAAAACGGCTGTGCCAGTTGACATTACTACCAACAATGGAAGAGTGTCCCATTCTCCCGGCATCCATACCAGCATGTGTTGTCCTTGCTCTTTTGGATATGTGTCAGTCTCTGTGGTGTGAGATGATATCTCATTGTTGTTTTGATTTGCATCTCTCTGATGATTAGTGATGATGAGCATTTTTTCATATGCCTTTTGGTCGTTTGAATTTCTTCTTTGTCGAAGTTTATGTTCCTCTCTTTTCCCCATTTTTGATGGGGTTGACTGTTTTCTTATTGTAAAGTTCTACCAGTGCCTGATATATCCTGGATATTAACCAGTAACAATTATAGACCTCATTCCCATGACTTGATGGAATGGTGTGAGGCTCTTTATGTTCCTGGAGTGGGAAGATGCCCTTGGGCTATCTCACATGTGACAGGACATATTGAGATGTTATTGGTGCCCGCTCGAGTAATAGATGATCTATGGGAAGTCAAGTGATCAAGTGATTAACCTCTCATTAGATGGGTATTGGGTGAATATTCTTTCCCATTCTGTGATCTGTCTTTGTATCTTGGTCACTATTTCTTTGAGGTGCAGAAGCTTTTAGTTTCATGTAGTCCCAGATGTTTATCTTTACTTCAAATTGCTTTGTTAGTGGTGTTTCATCTTTGAAGACGCCTTTGGCTTCAGTGTTATGGACGGTTTTTCCTATATTTTCTTCAGTGTACTTTATGGATTCAGGTCTGATATTAAGATCTTTAATCCATTTTGATCTGATTTTTCTGCATGGTGTTAGACAGAGGTCCAAATTCATTTTTTTTTTCCAGGTAGCTGCTCAGTTTTCCCAGCACCACTGTTGAAGAGGCTTTCCTTACTCCATTTCGGGCTCTTTGCTCCTTTATCAAAGATTCAATGATCATGTATTTGAGACTGTCAGGATATTCCACTCTATTCCATAGGTCCACAGGTCTGTTTTTATTCCAGTACAATGCTGTTTTTAACTAGTACTGCTTTGTTACAGTTTGAAGTTGCGAAGGGTTATGCCTCCCATCTTCTTTTTGATTTTTGGTACACACCCAGGGCTTACTCCCTATTCTGTGCTCAGATATTATTCTTACAGGTACTTGGTGAACCATTTGATGTACTTAAATTTTAACCAGAGTTACCTATGTGCACAGCAAGTACTTTAACACCTGTAATGTCCTCTGGCCCCAAGATTAGTGTTTATCAGCAACTTTCTTCATTGTTGAGTATACAAGAAATGATTAATTAAAAAAAAGAAATGATTAATTTATTTTTTTATAAATCTGATACTGTGGCATGAAAAACAGATTATTATAAAAGTCTAGAATTCCCATACCACTCAGCAATATCTCTTCTAGACAGCTGTCCCTAAACACAAAAAACAAATTTGAGTTGACATATTCACACCTATGTTCATCATAGCATTTAATATGTTTGCCAGGATATGCAAACAACCAACATGTCCAGTTGTGGATGAAGGCATCAATAAGTGGTATATTATGCACCGCAATACTCTGCAATTGTGAGAAAAGACCAAATCATGCAGTTGGCCACTGTGTGCCTAGAACCAGAGAAGATCATTCTGAGGATCCAGTACAGAACAATCTCTTTAACATTTGGGATATAAAAATACATAACATGGGAGAAGGAAGTAGCCGAAGATATCAGAAATAGATAGATTTGGTCTACAGAACTGAGTTCACCTGGGAGTCAGGGTCTTTGGAGCGTTGGTGGAGGGAAATGGACTCTTGTGGGGAATCTGGTGTTGGAATCCTGTGGACATGAAACTGTCATTAAGTGTTGTAAATGATGGTACTTTACTTATGCGGGTAAAGCCTCTAATTATAAGACATTTTACAGAGCAATCACATATTTGTGTTTTAGTTATTAAATTAAAAATCTGAGAAATGTAACAAAACTGTTTTCATAAAAATTCGGGTAGGTCTTCATAGATTAGTCTGAATGATAGTATTATTTAGATATGAGAATCTTACTGACATTTGGATTATTTTTTAAATAAGATTCTTTTATATAACATGCAGTAGAATACTAAAAATGACCTTTTAAAATTTGTGATTCAAGTAGAGCCCTAGACTTTGTAAATGGTAAAGAAAGTGGTGCCACAAAAAGAATTCAAAATTAAAGCCATCTTTTCCTAGTTACAGTTTTTTTTTTGAGCTGTCATATCTATTTTCTTAAAATATTATGCTGGCAGCATGAGCAACCACTTTGAAAATCTTTCAGAGGTTCTTGTTTTCTATTCCATATCTATTTTCAGTATATTTTTTTTGGTAAAGTCTAGCTTAGAGTCTTATCTTTGCAAACTTTAGGACTCAGGGAGTATTTTATTCAGTTTTGTAACCCTCTAATCATGTAATTGATTAGGATTGGACTAATTATCCACTGATTATAATTTCTTACAACTGTAGTCAATTTCAATATGTTGAGTGACTCTGCTTCCTTTTAAGAAATGTGATCTAGGCATGCTAATTTCTAACTCAAATCTTGCAAGGCAAATTTTGTACTTCTCTCAGCTTTGGTTTTCCATATATGAAATGAAATAGTAATTAGTATGTAGGGTATTTGTGTGTGTTTCAATAAATTAGATAACAAATAGGTATAGTGCATAGTCAATGTTAACTTAGTCAATGTTAAATGCAACAATTCATACTACTGCTACTACTCTTAGTACTATTAACAGTACTCTTAGTACTGTTTTTGGTACTATTATGTAAGTCTTTTTCATATCATTAATTTTCTGATATTTAAAACTTTTTGAATCATGCATCTTGAAAACATAAAATAATACAAAAATCTATAAGTGCATTTTTCTGTTCCTGTTCTGAGATACTGGTTTTTCAAATACCACTTTAAATGGAAACAACAAATGTGAATATTGGAAAATAGTCAGTCTGTTCACACTTCTGTAGCAATCACATGGAGAATTTTAAATAGATCCTTTGAAAGGGTTAGTATGTAAAAGAAAATATTTATTAAAGTAAGAAAAATATGTAGTGTTATTTAATGAGAGAATTCTGGGGAGCTAAATACTAAATTTTGGGATCAAAGTGTTCAGAATAATGTCGTACATCTTTTATAGGATGTTTGGATTATTTTCATCACATATAATTCAGCTTAAGAGAGTTTCAGATAGGAAGGATGGTGTAGACTGGGAAAAGAAGGAAGTTGATCCAGGGAGATGTGGCACACATCCAAAAGAGCAATAAGAACCGGTGTTGGCACAGATGCAGGGAGAAAGGAACTCTCATTCATTGTTCGAACATCAACTGGTCCAGCCTTTTTGGAAAATAATATGGACATTCCTCCAAAAACTAGAAATTGAGCTTCCATTCGAACCCCACAATACCACTCCCAGGAATATATCCTGGTGGCCCAGAAATATAGCGCAGAAACACCATCTGCACCTCTGTCTTCATCACAGTACTATTTGCGTTAGCCAGGAATGTGGAAACATCATGAGTGGCGAAGAACAGATTATTGGATTAAGAAACTATAGTATATCTACACAGTGAATACTATGTATCTGTTAGGAAAAATGCACTTATGAAATGTTCCTATAGATGGATGTTAAGACTATCATGCTGAATGAAATTAGTCAGAAAGAAAAGGACAGATAAAGAATGACTGTATTCATTTCTGGGATATATATCACTAGATCACTAGACATCCCGTTGTTTATCGATTTCCTCGAGCAGGCGCCAGTAGCATTTCCATTTGACCCTATCTCGTGCCAGTGTAGCCCAATGGCATCTGGTTGTTTCAGGAATACAAAGAGCCTCAAACCGTTCGTTCATGGTCTTGACGAAGAAGTCTGACCATCTTGTAGATGGGCGGCCACATATAGCATGGGACTAATATCCAAGGCCAGGCAAAAGAGAGACCAGGAGGACTTGTTGGTCATTAGAATTTATCACAACTGTGTGGGGGATAGAAGTTAGGTAAGATAGAGAAGATAAGTCCAGTGTGCCAATTATAATTGGAAATGGTATTGGCAGACTAGAACTGAGCATTGAAGGTAGGTAAAAGAATATACACCATAACCCCTAAATGTATGTATTGCAGGCCACAATGTGCAAAAGAAGAGGAGGGAGAGAGAGGAGGGAGAGAGATAGAGATAGAGAGAGAGATGAGAGAGGCCTGCCTTAGAGGTGAGCTGGAGTGGGGAGGGAATCTGGGACACTGGTGTTGGGAAAGGTGCACTGGTGGAGGGATGGTGCTGGAACATTGTATGACTGAAATCCAATCATGAACAGCTTTGTAATTGTATAACTCAAGGTGCTATAATAAAATTAAAAAAATATTTGAAAAGAAATGGAAAAATTGAGACCATTAAGATTCTTTATTATACACCTATTGTAAGAATTAAGAGATAACATGCTTTAGATTCTACCAGTAAATATTAATTGAAATGAGTGGCTTGTAATATTGTCAGTATAAAGTTCTTAATGTTTCTCTGCTTATTTAATTCTCAGCCTTCTTGACCAAAACAAGAATTATTCCTTTAAATTAAATTTACCCGACCATTGCTTTCATGGTGATTGTTCAATTCTGTGCTTTTATGTTCATTAGCAAGTTTATAGTGGAGACAGTATTACTCACTTTTTTGGAATTAATTAGTTGAATTTGCTTTGTAGAATCAGTAGAATCAATTTAATGGAATAAATATCTTTGCCTAATTTAGCTTTATTTAGTTCCTAATTTAGCTTTATTTAAAAAATAAATTTGTTTTATTTATTTTCTTCAGCATTCCATTTTAAAAATAAATACACATTTAGAAAATTTTATTTCTTGCCCTTGACTAACGAAGACCTGACTGCGTAAGCATAGTTATGAGAGCTCAGCCCATTTATTTAAAATTGCATCCTTTCACCTCCTAAACACTAAACTATGAAAGCAACACAAATACTGTAAGAACATCTGAGGTAGATAATTAAAGTATAATTAAGTTTAAATGCTTTGGTGAAGGAATATAAAAAATTATTTAAATTCAATCGGCTAGTACATTTGCAGTTTTCTTTTATTAGGTGTGAAATCTAAGAATCCCCTGCCAACTCTGAGGGCTCCATCCAGAATGTTGAGTTGAAGTACTGCAGCACCTCGTTGGTCAGATGTGCCTCAGGGACCCTGGGATCAATAAAAGTTTGTGCCAAAGCCCCAGGTATGTGCAGCTGGACCATGTAAAACTTTATTGCCTGTATAGGAGAATTGGCCTTGGGTTTTACAAGGAGCGTTACTGAAACAAGAATTTACTCATTGTTCCTATGAATCAGAGGTTTTAAATATTTTTTTATTTTTACTAAAAATGAAAAAAAATGGTGTCAGGATGAGACTTTTGCACTTTATTAAAATTAACTTTCATTGAAGGGAAACTTTGCATAGCTTTAAAAATGCTATAGGGAAGAAAATTAAGTATCAGTTTATTCTTTGGGGAGATAGGAGGAAAAGATAACATGACACTTGAGTATTAAATTAAAATGTTTTTGGTATAATAAAATGAGATAGAAAATCCAGCTGTTTTCCAAATTAAGGATGTAATTGACTTTACATCCCTACTAGTACTTTATTGAATAATACTTTGCTTAAATTATTTGTACTTTTTTTTGCATGAGCTAAATGGTAAGATAGAATTGAAGAGGTACATTGTGAACATTTAGATTACAGTATGTTCCACATGTTTTCTTTATAAGCTTTTAGAATGTGTTCAACATTTATTAATGAGCATTAATTTCTTAGTGCTATAGGGATTTTGACCATATTTTTAAGAGTATAATTAAATGTATACCTAAAATTGCCAAAATTTAGACATATACCTGAAATTGCCAATTTTACTATGATGTTTGTATACTTTTAAGATGAAGCCTCCTGAAGTTACTCTAGGGCTGGACATTTTTTTGCTTGACATTTTTTCCTTAAATGTTTTTATCCAGGTGACAGTGGAAAAGAAAATTGATCCCATTGCTTCAGGGTCCTTCTGACACTAAAGACCTTCATAGTAGCAA
>JAJIBD010027569.1:0-68493 GCA_021461705.1 Cryptotis parvus | reverse complement strand
AAAGCAATGACTAAATTCATCCTGATTATGAGCAACTCAAATAATAGAGTACTGAGGTAAAAGTGACCAAAGTATTCTCTCTCCCACATGTGCAGAGGAAGACACTGTTAAACATGTGTGTGAATCCTTTCCAGAATCTCTTAAACTACTAATGTAAAAAGAACCAGTGGTGTTGCTCCAGTGTCTTCTAGCTTTTACCTTAGCAATAAATCCATATATCGGAGCCGGGTGATAGTACAGAGGGTATGGGATTCACCTTGCATGTGGCTGACTTGGGTTCGATCCCGACATCCCCTATGGTCCACTGAGCACCTCCAGGAGTAATTCCTGAGTGAGGATCAGGGTAACCCTTGAGCATTGCCAGGCGTGACCAAAAAAAAGTAATAAATAAATAAATAAATAAATAAATAAATAAATAAATAAATAAACCTCCTTATAACTTGAAAAAGTCTCTATGTCAGTAAACTTCTTTGTTATTTTAGCAATGACATATACCATATGGATAATGGATGCATCACAAGAACTCCTTTACTAGTGGGCATTTGAGACAGTTTACAAATTTTCATTCTCTGAACAAATCTGGGTAGACACTCTGGACCTCTTGGATTTGGGTGCCTGCACTGCTCACCTCTAGGAGATTCATATCTATGATTTATTTGACTCATTAAATTTTACTTCCTATTCAGGGACTCCAATAATATTGTTCTTCTTGTTATCATCCTATAGATCTCTGATCTGTTCATTTCTTTTAAAAGCGTTTCTCCATTTTTTGTTTTTCTAGAGGTTTCCTTCATCTCATCTTGGAGCTTACTGATCTTTTCTTTAGCTGCTGTTATTCTACTGCTAAGATGTTCTATTTTAGTTTTCTTTTTAACATTGTCATTTAAATGAAGAAAGTATCCTTTTGTTTCGTCATTTATAATTGTAAATTTCTCATTTTAGTTCTTACACTTTCCCATGTGTTTTGCTATCTATCTATACCATCATTTCTTTCCAGTTCATTAGGCATCCTTAACCAGCTAGACAATCCCCCCCACTCCATGAGGGCCGCCATCTTCCACATTGGACTTCCCTCTCGTCAAAGTCCACCCAGCAGCAGATGAGTCTATCATAGCCCGGATCATCGACACCCACCCTGCATTTTTTCAATCCAGCCCGGTATGCTCATCAAGGGCTGCAGACATGGGGCAGATTGCTACTTGCTCTCCCTGTGCCCAGCCGCTCATGGGCGCCCAGGAGAGGATGGCGGGTTCTAGCCTGTCCCGCCACCCCAGCAGGGCCTCCCCAACAAGCCAGACGACCCCTCCTCACTCCATAGGGCTGCCATCTTCCACGTCGGACTTCCCTCTGGTCAGAGTCCACCCAGCAGCAGATGGAGTCTATCACAGTCCGGCTCGTGCAGCTGCTTACGGCCCAGGTTATGTCAATAAATGCTGTATTTAGAGAGTGACTACAAGTATACCACACACATAGCAAACCTGCGAAGCTACCCTGTGTCATATTTGATATGCCAGATACCAGTAACAATTATATTGAGTCATTGCCATGACTTTATACTTTGCAGTTGTTATACTTTGCATGGCAATGACCTAATATAGTTGTCTGAAGCTTTATGTTCCTGGAGCAAGCAGATGCCTTTGGGCTCTACTAGCATGAGACAGGACATATGGAGAGATATTACTGGTGCCCGCTCGAGCAAATAGATGATGAATGGGAATATAGTGACCATAGGCATCCTCAACATGGTGAAACTAAAGTGACTCTCAGTTTACAGTGCTAGTTGGTACTGGTAGAGACTTTCATGCTATTATCTGCACTCAGTGAGTTTGATGGATGTCTGCATGGCTTTTTTATTTGTTTGCTATGCCCTGGGGATCAATCGTTGTAATTAGCAACAATGGGGAGTTGATGGGGATTAGGTTGGGTGTTGCATTCTTCCTCCCCTGCTATTCTTTACCTAGTGACAAGAGATATGCATCAGTGTGTGCTGTGGTAGGTGGGATGCATCTGATGATTCACATGGTAAGTAGTGTTTTAGTCATGAGGTTGGACCTGAGGTGGACCTCATGAGGTCCACATGTTGGCCTGGAAAGTTGATGAGTAGCAGAGGTTCTGAGAATACAATGTGGGCCAGTGGATATGGTTAAGGTTGAGTGTGGATTATTAGTATTCTTAATAATTGAGAGTACTTATTTTGCACCTTTATATTTATCATCTCTTAGAACACAATTTTATTTTGCTTTGTTTGTGGGCCACCTGGTGGTGCTTGGGCAGTATTCTTGGTTCGGGTTTTCTAGTAATCAGGGGTCACTCCCAGAAAGGCTCAAGAGACCATAAAGTACCAGGGGATAGAACCTAGGGATAACAACTGCAAAGTATGTGCTTCAGCTCTTTGAACTGTCTTTTTGCAAGGATAATATTTTGTTGTTATGGTTTTGTTTTGGGGCCACACCCAGAAGTGCTCAGAGGTGAGTCCTGGCTTTGCACTCAGGAATTTCTCTTAGTAATGCTTGGGACCCATGGGATGTGGGGGAATCAAAACCTGGGTTGGTCATGTGCAAGGCAGTGACTACCTGCTGTACTCTCACTATGGCTCAGGAGAATATTTTTAAATTTATGAACATATATCATGGATTGGTAGCAGGACTCAACAACAGAGTCTCTGTCTTTGTGTTTTCCTAATCATTATGGTGTCAAGCATATGACAGAGTCAACACCCTGAAAACATCAGATCCAAACTACAACAGCCAATCTTAAAATTGTGCCTGTCAAGTTGACAAGGTTGGTGAGGGCGTTGGTGGATACCTGAGAACATTGGTGAAGAAAAATTGACACTGGTGATAGGATGGATCCTAAAATATTGCTGCAACTAAAACTCAATTTTCAATAACTTTTAAAATCACAGTTATTCAATACAAATTTTAAATGATGATGGTGAAAATAATAGTAATAATAAAGCTCCAGTACCCAAGAATTTTCTGAACTCATAGTTTCAGCTCAATTCCTTGAACTCACAATAGTTTGTTTTTTTTTTTTGTTTTTGGGTCACACCTGGGGGTGGTCAAAGCTTACTCTGGACTCTGTGCTCAGGGATCACTCCTGCAGGGCTCTGGGGACCTATAGGGTGTTGGGAACAGAAACTAGTTGGCCTTATACACAGCAAGTGCCCACCCATTGTAGCCAGGGCCCAAACTCACTCACTATTTTGTTGCTATAAACATGGAAAATATAGCCTAAGTCCTTCATAAATTTCTTTCTGAAATCATTATTTAAGTTTCTTTTTAATATAACAAATTAGATTTACCTTATAATCAATTTAACTGTTAAGAGTTCTGTATATTCCACCCCCTTTCCATTTGCATTTTATGGTTTCTTTTATCTTGCTTCTTTGTTCTTTGCCCCTTCCCTGGTTCTCTTGTATCTTGTTGCATTGATTGAGTTTCTTTGGTTCATTTTTTCCCGTACTGGTTTGGGAAGTTACAGATCCTTTTTTTCTTCAGTGGTTGCCCGAATATTTTAACACATTAAAAAATCATTACTAAATTAGGAACACAAATATAAGAATAAAATATAAACAAAAACAAAATACAGAAAGTAGAAAAAAAACAAAAATATTTGAATTTTAGAATTCTCATTCTTGTGCTACTCCCTAGAATAATCTTTTTATTTTTTATCATTATTCCTTTAAATTATTATGGTTAGTCTACTTGACTTGACTTGATATCCCATTATTCATCGATCCTGCTCCAGCAAAGGCGCCAGTAACATTTCCATTTTGACCCTATCACGTGCCAGTGTAGCCCAATGGCATCTGGTTGATTCAGGAATATGAAGAACCTCAAACCGTTCGTTCAGGGTCTTGATGAAGAAGTCTGACCATCTCTTATAGGTGGGCGGCCACGTGATCTTTTGACATCCCATGGGATCCAGTTGGTAATGGCTCTAGTACAGCTGTCGTCTCCAAATTTGGTTAGTCTACCAATTAAATATATTATTTTTTTCTGATTTCAGTATTTTTCTTCTTATGTAGATAATATTTATTAATGTTGTATTTGGGTGATTAAAAGGATAGTCTTATCTAAGATCTGACCCCCCCAAAGTTGACTATCTGTAGTTTTTGCTAATAATCATTCCCTATAATTTAATACAATCTTGAACTTTGAGTCTTTCCTTCTCTTTATTCCTTTCCTCTCTCCTTCCCTTCCTTCTTTTTGCTCCTTCTCTGAGAATCACAAATAGGACTGCAGGATTGCTTTGGTGTGTGAAGGCCACTGGGGTTTAAATTCATGGCGTTGGGCAGGCACTGAAGCCACTGCCACATTTTCCTAGCTGTGGTGTTCTATGTATGTATGTATTGCCACACCCAGTGATGCTCAGGGTTATTACTGCACTGCACTGAGAAATTACTTCTGGTGATGCTAAGGGAACCATATGGGATGCCAGGGATGGAATATGGGTCAGTAATATGAAAATGCCCCACTCACTGTACTGTTTCTCTGATACCATATGTTGTTTATGTCTCTATTATCAAAGAAAAAATTAGAGTATTAACACGTTTTCCTCCATGCTTTCTATTTTCTCTACCTATTAGCTGGTATATTGCAAGTTCTATGTCTTTATAATAAGTTTATTTCAGAAATTGAAGACACTTACCACCTATATGTATATATATATATATATAGATAGATAGATAGATATATAGATAGATATGCAATATAAACATAGGTGTATATAGCATAAGCTATTGCTTTGCATCCTTAGGAGTTCATTGAGTGAAATCTGAAACTGGCTTTTTAAAAAAATATCATACCACCATGAGACATACAATTACAAAGATATTCATAATTGGTTCTCAGTAATAGTGTTCCAGCACCCATCCCTCCACCAGTGCCCCATTCCCACCACCAATGTACCCCACCCCGCCCACCCCCCAGGCTGCCTCAATAGCAGGTAGCCCCGTTTCCTCTATTTCTCTCTCTGTCTCTGCATCTCTCTCCCTCTTCTTTTTACACATTGTTGCTAGCCCTGCAGATATTTGGAGTTTATCACTTAAGTATCTTTGTGTATATTCAATGGTGAGTTTTAATCTGCCATTACCATTTCCCATACTTAGTAAAACACTGGTATCTATTTATATCCTATTAATGAATGCAGTCATTCTATATCTTTCCTTTTCCTTTTTGACTAATTTCACTCAGCATGATAGTCTCCATGTCCATCCATTTGCAGGTAAATTTCATAATTTCATCTTTTCTGACAGCTGCATAGTATTCCATAGTGTAGATGAACCACAGTTTCTTTAGCCTGTCCTCTGTTCTCGGGCATTTAGGCTGTTTCCAGATTCTAGCTATTGTGAATAGCGCGAGATGAATAAAGAAGTACAGATAGTGTTTCTGCTATGTGTTTTTCACTCTCAGGTATATTCCCAGGAGTGCTATTGCTGGATCAAATGGGAGCTCAATATCTAGTTTTCGGAGGAATGCCCATATTGTTTTCCAAAAAGGGCTGGACCAGTGAGCACTCCCACCAATAGTGGATGAGAGTCCCTTTTTCCCCACATCCACGCCAGCACCGGTTGTTCTTGCTGTTTTGGGTGTGTGCCAGTCTCTGTGGTGTGAGATGGTACCTCATTGTTGTTTTGATTTGCATCTCCCCTGATGATTAAAGATGAAGGCACTCTTTCATATGCCTTTTGGCCATTCAGATTTCTTCTTTTGGAAGCTTCTGTTCATTTCTTCTCCCCCATTGTTTGATGGGGTTGGCTGTTTTTTCTTGTGAAGTGCTACCAGTGCCTTATATATCCTGGATATTAACCCCTTATCAGATGGGTATTGGGTGAATATCCTTTCCCCTCCTGTGGATTGTCTTTGTATCTTGGTCACATGAAACTGGCTTTTATATGCAGAGGAGGTGAGGAATGTGCAAAGAAAAAAGGCATACTACTACATATTGGTAGGTGGCAGTTTTAATAAGCAAGGAACTTACATAGAAGGCTTGTCTTGGTGTCCCCACCCCATACACATACCAAAAAATATATTTCACCTGAACAGAAGAATAAAAAATTTATGGGGCCAGAGAGATGTTATAGGGTTGTGGCACATGCCTTGTAGGTAACAGATCTTGGTTTGATCCCTAGCACCACATAGTCTCCCAGTAAATTCCCTATTTCAACTCCATGGATGTTGGAGTTCTCCCTGGCATGACCCCTTGGTCACTGGAGATGTGGGCCTGTAGGAAGTGCCCTGAGTCCTGCCCTCTAGTTATGCTGTTCTGCTATTTGTACATTAAGATTTCTTAGTTTTATCATCAAAAAATGGGAGAGAAACAAACATTTCCATGAAGTGTATATATGTACAGTCAATAGACTTATGAAGACATATATTTATCGTCACTTGTTATTAGGGAAATCCAAATCAAAATGACAAGGAGATATGTCATACTAGTGAGAATGACAAATGTCAAAAAAGATTGGAAACAACCAGTGTTGGTGGAGATGGGTTGGAGATAGAACTCCTCAATTTCCTGTCGATGAGAATGTCCTCTCTTCAACCTTACTTCTTGACCTATTAGCTGGTATATTGCAAGTTCTATGTCTTTATAATAAGTTTATTTCAGAAAACAGTAAGGCGATTTCTCAGAAAAGTAAACATAGAGCTTCCATATCATCTACCCCAAACGCACATATAAATATTGATTCAATAGGATGTATGAAAACCTACGTTCCTCGCAGTTCTTAGTCCAATAGTCAGGGTATGGAAACAATATAAATATCCAATGACATGGTAGTAGGTAAAGAAATAAGTGGTAGATATGTGGAATTGCTTGAGCCACAGACCTTAGATACACCTGGCAGAGCAGATACCAACTTTCCCCGTTGCATGCGTCTGGTTACCTCCAAATTACCATGAATATTCTACCCACCCCTCTGAGAGAGCCCCCACAAGGTAGTGGGCTGAAGTGAAACGTTGGACATGGGAATCTCCTGGTGGACAGTTTTACAATGAAATTGACCATATCATCTTCAATCAACGGTTTTGTCTGACCAATGTTGCTGTTGTTGCCAAATTCCAAACAGGATCGGACCACCATCTCCCTTCATGCAAAAATTCTACTTCACACAACAGGGAGAAAAGGCTGCAAAATTTAAGAAGAGAACCCAGAACGACCACCAGCTGGGAACTCTTTGGCACCATTGCAGCAACATGGGAAGATACCATCATTGATGACATCGATGAAGAATACAACCAACTGGTCAGCACCTCCATGATTGTGCGAAGAATGCCGAGAGAGAGAAAGACACAAAAGGACGCCTGTCTTCAGAAACTCTCGAGCTCATTCGCCAATGTGGCAAGGCACGAGCCTCAGGCAACCAAATGCTAACGTCCAAGCTTGCTCTAATAACAAACATTAGCCAAGTGGTAAAAATGCTGGCTGACTTCAACTGAGAATGTGGAAAGATATATCTACAGCTGAATCTAAAGAAAACTATGTTTATGAAAAATTGAACTAGTTCCAGAGGGACCATTCACTCTCAATGAAACAAACATCTCTGAATGCAGCAGTTATGGTGTACCTAGGTCGAGAAATCAACATGATAAACGACCTAAAAACCTGAGCTGCGCAGGAGGAAAGAGAGTGGCATGGAATGCCTTCAAAGGCATTGAAGAAATAGCTAAAAGGACAAAGAACCTTCGGCTCCGGGCACATCTCTTTGACTCCACCATTTTCCCTGCATTAACATATGCCTCAGAGACCTGGGCCCTACGAAAGCAGGATGAGAATGCTATTCGGGTCTCCCAGAGAAGAATCGAAAAGAGCTATGCTTGGAATATCACACCTCACTCAAGTGAAATAGAGTATCTGGAGTTCTGACCTCCATTGCTATTCCAGAATCAGGGACGCTGTCTCGTTTGCCAAGGCATCGAAAAATCAGATTGGCTGGACATGTAATGCGATTTGAAGATGACCGCTGAGACTAGAGCCGTATCCGACTGGATCCCACGGGATGTCAAAAGATCACGTGGCCGCCCACCTACATGATTGCCAGACTTCCTTGTCAAGACCCTGAAGGAATGGTTTGAGGCTCTTCATATTCCTGAATCAACCAGATGCCATTGGGCTACATTGGCACGTGGTCCAATGTGGAATTGGAAAACTGCAACTGTAAGATAAGAAGAAATTGTGCCAGAATAATAGTACAAATGGTAAGATGCTTACATCTGTACAGCCAACCAAGTTTTTTTTTTTTTTTTTTTGGGTCACACCTGGCAATACTCAGGGGTTACTCCTGACTCTTGTACTCAGGAATTACTCCTGGTGGTGCTTGGGGACCATATGGAATGCCAGGATTGCACCTGGCTCACTGTGTGCAAGGACCTACCTGCTAGACTACGGGTCCAGCTCCTAGCCAACCCAATTTTGAACCCCTGGCATCCCATATGGTTTCCCGAGCACCCTGAGTACTCCTGAGCATTGCAGGATGTGCCTTTCCAAAAAAAAAGATTTTAAAAAAATCATCCAGTTTACTGAAATTTGGATGTATCTTCAGGGTTGTGTTATGTGAACTAAGTAAGAGGGAGAAGGACAAATACACGATGACCTCACTCACCTGTGCTGTGTAGAAATGAAACTTGGGGATTGTATTACAACTTGGCCTTGTAATACAACTTGGCGTTGTATTACAGATCTGATCTAATCAATGCCAGGTATTGCCCCCAAACATACCTGGCATTGATCAGATCATACCAAACTTTTCTGCCAGGAGCTGGGGAAGATTTGGAAGGTAATGAGGGAGTTAGATTAGAAATATAGCTCTTCTTTGGTGGGTCTTGGTCACTTTGCTGGTGATGAGGTGTGATGACTGTGCATGGAAATTGTAGACAGTAATATGACTGTCAGTATGCGTCCTAAACTACAAATTATTAAGAATATTTCTTACATTTCTTAGTTTATAGTATTACTTGTATCACTTGTATCACTGTCTTCCCGTTGTTCTTCAATTGGCACCAGTAATATCTCCATACGTCTTATCACATGCTAGTGTAGCCCAAGGGCATCTGCTTGCTTCAGGAACATAAGGAGCCTCAAACCATTCCATCAGGTCATGAGAATGAGGTCTATAATTGTTACTGGTATTTGGCATTTTAATTACGACACAGGTAGCTTGCCAGGCTCTGCCGTGCAGGTGGGATACTCTTGTAGTCACCTCTGATCTCCAGCATTTATTGATGAGCCAGGCTTGTGGTCAGCTCTTCTGCTGGGTGGAGCTCTGACAGGTGGGGAGTCTGAATGTGGAAAATGGCGGCCCTCATGGTGTGGGGGTTCCTCTGGCTTCTTGCGAGGCTCTGCTGGGATATTTAAGATTTCAAAGTAATTCTTGAAATTTTATTTAAAATTTAAATACAGCATATAAAATTCCAAAAAATGTCCAATTAATAAGTATAACTGCACTAAAGGAATTAGAAAATAAACAATTTTCAGAATGGTAATAATGGCTATAGGCAAGAATTAAAAAATGCTTTCCAAACTAGTAGATATGAGATGAAATGGACAGTTATATGATCCTAGAATATCCCTCTAAAAAGAAATTTCCCTATTTACAATAGGAAAAATAGTACTTCAAACATAGAAAATAGTGCCTAAAAGAGGAGCGAATATCATCTTAGCTCGGTGATCTTAGGTCTTTCTTGCTCACTGTAATGTACGTTCTATAGGCACAGGGCTTATCTGGCCCTCTACCATGAATCCTAAGAATAATGTTGGGTGCATAGTAGATGTTCATTATATTTTGTTGTTGTTTTGGGGGCCATACCAGGCATTGATAAGGACTTACTTCTTGCTTCTGTGCTCAGGGATCGTACCTGGTTATATCTGAGTGATCATACAGTGTGCAGGAATTTGACCTGGGATGGTGGCATACAAGGCAAATGCCTTCACTACTGTTCTACTTCTTGGCACCATCATACTGTTTCGGACTATCCATATTCATATTTATGACTATATTTTTAAGCTCAGCCTTCCTAATTTATAATTTGTAAACTCTAGCCTTTTTTGTATTATCTACATAATCTGTCAGAGGCTGAGAGAATTGAATAAACATTTGCTGCTGTGGTGCTTTTGTCTAATTCTCTTTGCAGTTTCTTTCCCTCTTCCTGTTACCATTTTGGGGAGCATTCATGTTATTTGTTCTGAAAGCATTTATGATAGTTTATTCATTTGGGTTGTACGCGTTTATCATCATAAATATAAAACTTTGCAGAGTTTAATCAATTTTCTGTAGCTAATCTAATGCCAGAGCAACAATATGGTGTGTGCTTTCTTATTTGGTTTCTAACTTCTTAGTGTTCTAATTTATGAATCTACTCACTTATTTCAGCTATACGTTTCTCTAAGATTATCCCCTCTTCTACCTTTTTGTTTTGTTTTGAGGTCACACCGGGGATTCTTGGGATTACTCCTGAGTCTCTACTCAGGAATCACTCCCTGGTTGGACTTGGGGACCATATGGGATACTGGGGATTGAACCTGGGCCAGTCATGTGCAAGTGCTCTGTCTGGTGCTCTCTGCCCTGCCCTCTTCTCCCTTTCAGGACAGATGTACCCATTTGAAGACAGTTTCTGTTAGGCCTAAGTGGACAATGTTCTTTTTTACTTCACCTGTCAAACTAATACTGTACTTTGTAAATTATACTTCAGTTTCCAGGTTGGAAATTTTCCAGTTGTTCCTTTCAGTGGGTATAAACAGTACTTTGTATGTGTTTCTGCACTGGCCCTGACCATATTATATTTTAATTTTAATGATTAAAATGATTTTTTAAAATTACTTTTTAATGATTTCTTTTGCAGATTGTTTCTTGCTCTGTATTTTGAATTCCGTGATACCAACGATGCCACTGCTAACCTGTATATTGGACTCAATTAAAGCGGAACATAGTATTTCTTTACACTCCCTTAAAAGAACAGATAATTTCCTAGGCATTTATTTAGGCCTTACCGACAATTCAGTAAGGAAATGACAGGTTTTACATTGCACCTCATAAACACACAACTTGAGAAAAGCTTTCTGCATGGGCTATACTAGCCCGATTCTGCTTAAGCTTTAAGTGGGGCTCAAGTCATTCTCTCTCTACATCTTATTGAAACTTGTCTTCTCTTTCTCTTTCCCATTGTGAATGTTAAATATCTGTTGACTGTTATAGCTAAGCTTGTAAATCAACATTCACCAATACTGGATTTATATTTGGTAGAGTCAAGTGTAGCAAGATAGTGTCTCTTAGCCAGCCTTCAGAAAGGGCATCCACGTGGATTGGCATGCCACAGTGTGCAGTGTCTCCAGGCAAGATGACGCTGCCTGATTCACGGGCCTTCAGGAATACTGCTTGAAGTATCATGAAACTCAGAAAAGACCCAAATGGCAAAAGATACTTGTCTTTAAAAATCTCCATGTCAGGGAAAAGACAGGACTAGAATGTAGGGCTTTTGGGTTAAACTTCAGATCTAAAGATTCAGATTTCTTTCCTTCCCCTACATCTTCTGCTTTAACAACTCTCCCTGAAGGTCCAGGCTTAGCAAGCATTGCCCCTTCCTAAAGGGAGATGATGGATAGGGGAGCATAAGTTATTGAGGGAAAAGTACATATTAAAATGAGATGGGCCAGATAGATCGATAGTTCAGGAGTCTGGGTGCCTGCCTGGCATGCAGCTGATGGTCATTTGGTCCACATGGTTTCTGGAGCACCTCTTGGAGCAATCCCTAAGCACACAGCCAGGAGTAACCCTTGAGCACTGCCAGGAGTGGCAGTTCCTCTCCAGCATTGTAAATAAAAATTAAATGAGAAAATGCTACCTAACATTTATAGAGTGAAGGGGCCCATCAGTAAAATCCTGGACCTTACCCTGCTATTCTATATCTCTACCTGGGAATGGTGTGGATGAGACTCAGAGCAAGGCAGGAGGCTGGATGAACAGGAATCGAGCTTACACCTGTTTATCCAGTATTTGCTAGTTAAAAGCTTTGTGCTTTGGAGCATAGCTGTGGATCCTGGTTTGCTCTTTTACGTCTTTTATGTCTTGGAGCAAGTCTCCTGTGCTTTTCTGGAGAACCTAACTCCCACTGTGTCTTTACTGTGCATAGCTAGTGGGACTGTATGCAGACTTAACAACGTCCCCAAACATCAGTTCTCTCACCTGAAAAATAGACTTCTGTGTCTACCTGGCTCATCCCATAAGGTTTGCAGAGGATCAAAGAGCATTAAATATGTGAGACACTTTAAAAAAGTTTTAATCGGGGCGGGCGCCTGGGGCTGTGGTAGAGCCCCAGGTCTCGGCAGAAGGTGGAACTACAACCCCCAGAAGTCCGAGCGGAACCGGAGTAAACCGTCATTTTGAACTCTCACCCGGGCCTGCCTGCATCTCAGGTAGGGTCTCTGGGGTGCGCGGCTGGCGGGGCGGGCGCCTGGGGCTGTGGTAGAGCCCCAGGTCTCGGCAGAAGGTGGAACTACAACCCCCCAGAAGTCCGAGGCGGAACCGGAAGTAAACCGTCATTTTGAACTCTCACCCGGCCTGCCTGCATCTCAGGTAGAGTCTCTGGGGTGCGTGGCTGGCGGGCGGGCGCCTGGGGCTGTGGTAGAGCCCCAGGTCTCGGCAGAAAGGTGGAACTACAACCCCCCAGAAGTCCGAGCGGAACCGGAAGTAAACCGTCATTTTGAACTCTCACCCGGCCTGCCTGCATCTCAGGTAGGGTCTCTGGGGTGTTGCTGGCTGGCAGGCGGCCGCTTACGGCCGCTTATTATTACTAAAACTAGGAAATTCAACACCAAGGGTAGGTAATACCCTCAAGAAAAAAAAACAGTACACTAGAGGAATCTATCCCTGAACACCGCAACACCATGGGAAAACAACGCAGATCCCCAGCTCGAAGAACAGATGAAGGAATTGACCGTGAAGAATCAAAAAGAATACAGATATGCATGATCACTCTGACAATGAAATTAGAGAGGAGATTGGTAGGATGTTTAAGGAGCTCAACGAAAAAAATTGAGCAGATGTCAATAAAATACAGGAGAACATAAGCGAAGCAGTTGAAAGGGCAGTCAATAAACTACGGGAGGAAATGAGAGCAGAAATGAGAACCATGCAAAGAGAAATATTATCACTTAAAAACTCAGTAGATGAAATGAAAAACCACAATCGGGGCTCTCAACAGTAGGATGACAGCAGCGGAAGAGAGAATCAGTGAGACTGAAGATGAGCTGCAGAAAGCACTCAGAGAACTACATAAGATGGAAAAAGATCGGAAAATGGATCAGCAGCGGAACAGAGAACAATGGGATGAAGCCAGGCGGAACAACATAAGAATCATCGGAGTCCCAGAGGGACAGGAAAGTAACCCCAAGGAAATTAAAACAGTTAAAAACATCCTGGCTGAAAAGTTCCCCGAGTTAAAGGATGAAGGCATCCAGATCCAAGAAGCCCGGCCAGCGTACCAGCAAGAAGAGACCCCAATAGAAAGACCCCAAGACACATCCTAGTCAAAGTAATGGATGCCATAGACAGAGACAGAATTCTTCAGGCAGCAAGATCAAAGAAGGAAATTGTGTACAAAGGAGCATCCATTCGACTTTCAGCAGACTTCTCAGAAGACACCCTCCAAGCCCGAAGGCAGTGGTGGGATATAGTAAAAAAACTTAATGAAATGAGCGCCTCAGCAAGAATTCTTTATCCAGCTAAACTCTCACTCAGATTTGAAGGACAGATATACAACTTCTTGGATAAACAACAGCTTAGGAACTTTGTAAAATCAAAACCAACCTTAAAAGAAGGACTGAATGATCTACTATAAGGCGAGACATAACCCAAAAGAACAACCAACCTATACAGAAAGATGGCACAAAATCCCATGACAATAATATCTCTCAATGTCAAGCGGTCTAAATGCACCAGTTAAGAGACACAGAGTGGCAAAATGGATCAAAAATTGAATCCGACATTCTGCTGCCTTCAAGAAACACACCTGAACAATCGGGCAAAGACAGGCTCAAAATAAAAGGCTGGAAAACAATCCTTCACTCAAACAACCCATCCAAAAAGGCTGGGGTAGCCATACTGGTATCTGACAACATAGACTTCAGGCTGAAGAAGGTCAGAAGGGACAGTGAAGGTCACTTGTTAATAGTCAAGGGATGCATATATCAGGAAGAAATCACGCTATTAAACATATATACCCAATGAGGGGCCAGCAAAATACCTAAAACAACTACTAATAGACTTCAAAGAAGACATTGACAGCAACACAATTGTAGTTGGAGACTTCCAACACTGCTCTATCAACCCTGGATAGATCAACAAGATTGAAACTTACCAAGGAAATACTGGCCCTAAAAGAGGAGATGGAAGAAAGAGGGCTGGTAGACATATACAGGACATTTCATCCCCAAAAAGCTGAATACACTTTCTTCTCCAGTGCACATGGAACATACTCCAAAATAGATCACATGCTGAGCCATAAATCATACCTCCATAAAATCAAGAAGATAGAAATTGTGCCAACTATTTTTTCAGACCATGATGCACTGAAAATAGAAGTTAATTGTACACAAAACGGAGACCAATACCAAGTACCTGGAAACTAAACAGCTCACTGCTGAACAACCAGCAAGTCATAAAAGAAATCAAAGAGGAAATCCAAAGATTCCTTGAAACAAATGAGACTGAAGACACGAATTACCAGAACTTGTGGGATACAGCAAAAGCAGTGTTAAGAGGCAAGTTCATAGCTCTTCAGGCATTCATCAGAAAAGAAGAAAAGGCCATCATAAACAGTCTGACTTCACAACTTAAGATCTTAGAGAGTGATCAACAAAAGGAGCCCAACCCAAGCAGAAAGAAAGAAATAATAAAACTTAGAGCAGAAATCAATGAGATGGAATGTCAAAAAACAATCCAGAAGATCAACGAAACCAAAAGCTGGTTCTTTGAAAAAAATAAACAAGATTGACAAACCACTTGCAAGACTTGTAAGAAAAGGAAAAGAGAGAACCCAAATAAATAGAATCAGAAATGAAAGCGGAGACATCACAACTGAAAACACAGAAATTCAAAAGATCATCAGAGATTACTATGAGAGCCTGTATGCCACGAAACAAGAGAACCTAGAAGAAATGGACAAATTCCTGAATTCCTATGGCTTCCCAAGTCTGCAACAAGAAGATTTGGAATACCTCAACAAACCTATCTCCATCGAGGAAATAGAATCGGTAATCAAAAGTCTCCCCAAACACAAAAGCCCAGGCCCAGATGGATTCACCAGTGAATTCTACAAAACCTTTAAAAGAGGACCTACTCTCAATTCTTTTTAAGCTCTTCCGGCAAATTGAAGAAACAGAAATACTCCCAAATAGCTTTTACGAGGCACATATCACCCTGATACCCAAAGCAGACAAAGATGTCACAAAAAAGGAAAACTACAGACCAATCTCCCTGATGAATACAGATGCTAAGATCTTCAACAAAATACTAGCAAATAGAATCCAAAGAGTCATCAAAAGATTGTACACCATGACCAAGTGGGATTCATCCCGGGAATGCAAGGATGGTTCAACATCCGCAAGTCAATCAACATAATACATCATATCAACAAAAAGAAAAATAAAAACCATATGATCATATCAATAGATGCAGAGAAGGCATTTGACAAGATTCAACACCCGTTCATGATGAAAGCTCTCCGTAAAATGGGGATTGAAGGAACCTTCCTCAAGATAATCCAGGCCATCTACTACAAGCCCACAGCGAGCATCATTCTCAATGGGGAAAAACTGAAAGCCTTCCCCTTAAGATCAGGGACAAGACAAGGCTGCCCACTCTCACCACTTCTATTCAATATAGTACTGGAAGTACTTGCCATAGCAATCAGGGAAGAAAAAAGACATTAAGGGCATCCAGATAGGAAGGGAAGAAGCCAAGTTATCACTATTTGCAGATGACATGATATTATACCTGGAAAACCCAAAACTCTCTACCAAGAGGCTCCTAGAAATAATACATTCTTATAGTAGAGTAGCAGGGTACAAAATCAATACCCAAAAGTCAATGGCCTTCCTATATGCAAACAGCGAAAGAGAAGAAAGGGACATTAAAGAAACTATCCCATTCACAATTGCACCGCAGAAAATCAAATACCTAGGAATCAGTTTGACAAAGAATGTAAAGGATCTCTACAAAGAAAACTACAAAACGTTACTTCAGGAAATAAAAGAAGACCTGAGGAAATGGAGACACATTCCCTGCTCATGGATTGGAAGGATTAACATTATCAAAATGGTAATACTCCCTAGAGCTTTATACAGATTCAATGCGGTCCCTATAAAGATACCCATGATGTTCTTCAAAGAAATTGAACAAACACTCCTGAAATTTGTATGGAATAATAAAACCCCACGAATAGCTAAAGCAATCCTTGGGAAAAAGAAGATGGGAGGTATCACTTTCCCCAACCTCAAGCTCTACTACAGAGCAGTTGTAATTAAGACAGTGTGGTATTGGTATAGAGACAGACCCGTAGACCTATGGAATAGAACTGAGTATCCTGAAACGCACTCCACAAATATACAACCACTTAATCTTCGATAAAGGAGCAAAAAAATATTAAGTGGAGCAAAGAAAGCCTCTTCAACAAATGGTGCTGGGAAAACTGGGCAGCTACATGTAAAAAAATGAACTTAGACCTCCTTCTAACGCCATGCACAAAAGTCAGATCAAAATGGATTCTAGATCTCGATATCAGACATGAATCTATAAGGTACATCGAAGAAAACATAGGAGAAGCGGCTCTATGACATCGAAGCGAAAAGTATCTTTAAAGGCGACACACCACTGACCAAGCAAATGGAAGCAATGATAAACAAATGGGATTATATAAAATTGAAAAGCTTCTGCACCTCAAAAGAAACGGTGACCAAGATACAAAGACAATCCACAGAGTGGGAAAGGATATTCACCCAATACCCATCTGACAAGGGGTTAATATCCAGGATATATCAGGCACTGGTAGCACTCCACAAGAAGAAAACAGCCAACCCCATCAAAAAATGGGGAGAAGAAATGAACAGAAGCTTCCAAAAAAGAAATTCGAATGGCCAAAAGGCATATGAAAAAGTGCTCTTCATCTTTAATCATCAGGGAGATGCAAATCAAAACAACAATGAGGTACCATCTCACCCCACAGAGACTGGCACACATCCAAAACAGCAAGAACAACCGGTGCTGGCGTGGATGTGGGGAAAAAAAGGACTCTCATCCACTGCTGGTGGGAGTGCCGACTGGTCCAGCCCTTTTGGAAAACAATATGGGCATTCCTCCGAAAGCTAGATATTGAGCTCCCATTTGATCCAGCAATAGCACTCCTGGGAATATACCCTAGAGACCGAAAAACACATAGCAGAAACACTATCTGTACTTCTTTATTCATCTCTGCGCTATTCACTATAGCTAGAATCTGGAAACAACCTAAATGCCCGAGAACAGAGGACTGGCTAAAGAAACTGTGGTTCATCTACACTATGGAATACTATGCGGCTGTCAGAAAGGATGAAATTATGAAATTTACCTGCAAATGGATGGACATGGAGTCTATCATGCTGAGTGAAATTAGTCAGAAGGAAAAGGACAGATATAGAATGACTGCATTCATTAATAGGATATAGATACCAGTGTTTTAATAAATATGGGAAATGGTAATGGCAGATTAAAACTCACCACTGAATATACACAAAGAGACTTAAGTGATAAACTCTAAATATCTGCAGGGCTAGCCACAATGTGTAAAATAAGAGGGAGAGAGATGCAGAGACAGAGAGAGAGATAGAGAGAGAAAGAGAGGAAACTGGGGTACCTGCTATTAAGGCGGGTGGGGGGCGGGAGGGGAGGGGTACATTGGTGGTGGAAATGGGGCACTGGTGGAGGGATGGGTGCTGGAATACTGTATTACCAAGAACCAATTATGAACACCTTTGTAATTGTATGTTTCACGGTGGTATAATAAAAAAAAAATTAAAAAAAAAAAGTTTTAATGAAAATATTAAAAGGTGTGCCATATAGATGAAAATGAACATACGAAGGTTTGATAAGTTTATCCTCTTGACTGGTTCTTTCGAGGTTTCCTGAAAAGGTCATATTTAATGGCAGTGAAAATGGGCACCCTTGTCATCTGTTATCTGTTTCCTATTGGGAAAAGAACTGTGCTCTTGTGGGTGTTAATCCAAAAGTTGACGGCAGAGGGCAGCCTGTGCTAAAAAATAACAGTGCTCTAGAGGTCTAGGAAGGCAGTGATCTGAAAATATGATACAATGCATGTAAGGTCTGCTAGTATTGGAATTTGCTGAGGGTCTCTGCAAAACAAGATATTTATAAAAGCCACAAATACACTTGGTTGAAAAATTTAAACTTTAATCTAGGAAAGATTTGTTACTATTTACTCCTCATTACTTACTGAGACCTTACCCAGCCCGACTCCTCCCTTTTCTCTTGGACTCTCCTCTGGTTTTAGGTTTCCCTTGGATGCCTTTCTTTGCCCTTGTAGGACAAAGATCTTTTCCTTCTTCACTTTTTTCCAAAGACTTACTCAAATATTACCTTTCATAGAGGTTTTATCAACCCTTCCATTTTTCCCCATTTCTTCTCACAACTCTAATTCATGTTAAAATTGTACTTGGAAGATGCTGTTGAACATCATTTTTTTCCTCTAGAATTCTTATCACGCTTGCTCCAACAGTGTTAAAAATGCCTGCCTCTTGAACCCTAGAACAGAAGCTTCAAGCAGATAGGCATGGTTTTACATCACCCAACTGATGGACTCTGGTGTGTAGCAAATAGATGAGCCATGGCATGGCCCTATTGTGCTCCAGCAGGACTGCTTGGTTTCCTGTGGGAATGGCCTCAGTTTCCATTTTCTGCCCCTATCTCAACATCCCATCTGTCACAGGTTTGCTTCTGCTTGCAAGATTTCAAGGCCCCTAAACTGAGGTCATTGCGCTCTCTCTAGCCATGCCTGGCTGGGTAGATAGGCACTGCCCCAAAGTGGGGGTGAGATTCAAGAGACTTACTGCCATCGGGAAATACTGGCCTCAGATAGATACAGCCTTAATGTTTTTTTGACATCCTAATGATACTTGTACAAAGTGTGTATCAAAGTTAGTATTCTGAGAAGACAAAATAATCAGCGTAATTTTATGTAAGATAATGAAATATCATAATGTTTGCATTTTGCCATTGATTTAAGTGCATCCTTAGAAAACTGAATGTAACAGAAACTCAGGAAATTTTGGAAATTGTGCATTATTTATCATATTTGTGTGTTGTTTTGTGGAGAGGGCACACAGGATGGTACTTAGGGCTTATTCCTGCTTCTGTGATCTGAGTCCACCCCGATGGTGCTTAGGAAACCATGTGGTGCCAGGATCAAACCTGAGTTGACTGTATGCAAGGCTGTACTCTTTCTCCAGCCCCTGTGAGAACTTTCATATGAGCACTTTTCATTGAAAATAGAAAACAATTGCTATATCATCAAGTGTCTAAAACAATTATAGCCCATAAAAGGAGGAACTTAATAAATACAAATTTTTTGAATGAAATATGTTGAACAAAGTAGAGGCTCTAGTTCTGAAAGACACCCATGAAGCTGTGATAAAATGAATTGGAATTGGTAATAGCTTTTCATGCTTTTCTGGGATTTAATAGTTTTGGCTGAGTCCATCCATATGGCTTGTCTGATCTAGACCAGCCATGGCTTATCTCAGGTGGATTCACTCATATATCTGTTCATTTTATCCACTATGGCAGCCTGCAGTAAACTAACATGGGCTTATTCTTATAAGAATAAGATAATGGGTTTATTCTTCTAAGAATAAGCCAAATCGGTGGATGCCTAATCTAGGAGTGTTACTAACCTTGGTATGTGTTGTATGTACTATAATCTATTTGGCATAAGAAGTTACACAAGAGTAGGAGGAAGGAGTTGCTAGGTCATATTAAAATAGGGGAATGTTCTCTGGAAGGAAAGAATGTTGAACCTTTCCTTTGCATCTACCACAACAGGATGATTCAATTGATCATTAGAAAGATAATACAATCTCAGCAATAGCATATTAAGTCACCTAGTTCCCGTTCTATTACAGATTATGTATTTCCATATTAAAAAATATCACAACTTGGGGCCGAAGTGATGATACAGCAGGTAGAGCAATTTGCTTTGCAAGTGGCAAGTGATATTTATTATGTATAAATACTACATTGCATAAATAATAAGATAGATATAAATATATAAAATATATATATGACTGAGCAAGTTATAGGGCCACACCTAGAGTCAAAGGGACTCTGTACATAGTGATAAGGCACTGTATGCCATATGAGAGATGCATTTTGAGGTCAAGATCAAAATCAAGGATGCCTCTTCTCTGAACTAGCAAACTGCTACTTTTAACATAGCTGATTCATTTTATATATAAAATATACTTTAATATGTAAATATAATATCTAATGAACATATATAAATATATTTACACATATTTAAATATAATTATACTATATAAAATATGTAAATATACAAGTGCATTAAATATATTATATACACATAAGTATATGTGAATAGCAAATATATAATATACATATATAATTATAAGTATAAATATATATACTTGCCTTTCCATTGGTCATCCATTTGCTCGAGCAGGCACCAGTAACACCTCCATATGTCACGTGCTAGTGTAGCCCAAGGGCATCTGCGTGCACCAGGAACATGAAAAGCCTCAAACCGTTCGTTCAGATCATGGGAATGAGGTCTATGATTGTTACTGGTTTTTGGCATATCAAATACCACATGGGTAGCTTGCCAGGCTCTGCCATGTGGGTGGCATACTCATGGTACTAGGCTCTCAGTTTGTGTATTTACTAATGGACCACAATAAAAACACACAGGCACCAAATCAGATATTTAAAAAGTAGCATTTTACTTGCTCAGAGAATTTAAAAGGCATTCTATCAAAAGACAGAGCCTGACCCCAAAATCATTCTCTCATCTGGCATACAGTGCCTTATCACTGTGGACAGAGTCCCTTTGATTCTGGGCATCACCCTCTGACTTGCTCTGCCAGATGGGTATTAGCAGACGTGATACAAGTGAAGGCTTAAATAGGTAGGCCCTTGTTTTCTTTTGTATTTCTTTCATTGCCAGGAGAGTGAGGGACACTTGGTGCAGAGCTGAGCGAGGCCCATAAAAAGGGTGGAACCAGCAGAGGCCAGTCCAGATCAGTTTATAGCCAGCTAACATAGACATGTAAGCAGGCCCAGCCAAGATAACCAGAGTCGCCTGGCTGACCCTCAGTTGACCCATACATGTGCTTGCAATTGATCCCTTTTGCCTGGCTTCCTCGCACCCTTGGGGAACTATACATTTAGTGCAGAGAATTACAGGTCCACCAGCCCTAGATTATAGATGAGCACACACCCCCAGGCTGTCCAAGGCCTTGAGCTGCACCGTGGATGTCTGCATTTGGGCATTTTGAGGCGTGCCTGCTAATATATTCCTGCTTGGTTCCCCAATGTATTAAGAGATCCAATGGTGCAGAGACTGTTTGGTAGTGTTAGAAAAATTTTTCTTAATTATCATCAAGCTGGCAAGAACCAGCCCCTGATGGAAAGGGTCATGAATGGTAGAGAAGGAAGTTGGCTGCTACTGCCCAGCGCCTGCCTGGTGTGATGGATGGGAAACCTAGCAGACTGGGAAGGATAGAAATGTTTATGCTTCCAAAGGCAGGACATTTTCTCCCAGAGCTCAGGGCTAGTGGAAATAGGGTCAGAACAAATCACTTTACATTTTCTTTCCCTTTTATTTTTTTCTTCTGATGTGAAATAACTCCTACTCCCAGGGCCCGAGACCCGAATACCAGAGCTCTACATTTATTCTCTGAGAAAATGCATCCCTTGAGTTTTAATCTTATGGGACACTGACCTCTCTGAGAATAAGATGAAAGTCATGGGCCCATTCCCAAGGCAAAATACTAAAAAATAAAAAATTTGGCTTATGTGAGCAGAAGATTTCTAGTTCCTCTGACACTCATTCATGGATCCTAGTATAGGGGGTTTTAAGAGTTAATTAGAAAAATAGAGAGAAAGGGAAAAATAGAGACAGACAAAGAAGTTAGTGAGGATGGTGTAGAAAGAAATGGAGGAAAGAGTGAAAAATCAGCTTTGTGGAAGAATTTGAACCCAAGATTGTTCTGGTCCCACATTTATTTCTTCCTCATTCTGCACTGGTCGCTGAGTCTGTACTTCTGAAATTGCTTCTTTTAGTCAGTGATGACTCTGGTGTGTAATTCATTTTGCAAATTTACCTTTTTCATTAAGTTCTTTTCACAATGGCATGCATTGATCTACTTTATTAATTTTATCTGTTAGACATTATTCGCTGGTTTGACTTTTGCAAAATATGCCATAATTTATTTATATATTTTATAAGATAGATTTAAGTATTTCATTTTTTCCTGTTACCAATATAAAAATACCATTTTCTGACTATCTTTGAACACACGCGAGAGTTGTTTTCTTTCTGGACTTTACGTAGAACTGAAACAGCTGTGTTGTGGAGCATATGCATTTTAAAGGGTTTTACATGCTATTGCTCTAGTCTCTAGATTTGTTGCATCAACTTACCACTCACACCAGTAGTGTCTGACAATTGTGCTGTCCCCAACATCTTTTCCAGTGCTTGTGGTTTTATTTCTCTTTTTTTTAAGCTTTTGGACTCAGAGGTACTCAGCCTAACTCTGTACTTAGAGCTTGTTCCTGTTGGTGCCAGGGATAGAACCCATTCGTTCTGCAAGCGAAGCATACACTCAGCCCATTAGCTATATTTTCAACCCATATTTCCTGACTTACACTTTGAAACTAATCTTGTGGGTGTAAAATGATTTATAAATGCATAATCTGAATATATAAAACAAAATTTTAATTTGTACTGATTTGTATTTTTGCTCCAAAAGTTTACTCAAATTTTACTTTTTAATTTGTATTGAATTTGTCTTTTTTTTGGTATTTGGTATTTATAGTTCTTTTGAAAATTATTTATATCCTTTGTTTCTCTTTCCCTTAGAATATAGTCTTTATAGGTCTTGCTTTTGGGTTTTATTTAAAACAACAACAGTAAAACCTTGTATTTAAAGAATAAAAAGAGTGAACTTGAATTTAGGGCTTTTACTTGAATCCTCACTCCAATTGGCTGTGTGAATTTATTTATTTGTAGTTTTTCTTTTTGGGGTCACACTTGGTGATGTTCAGGAATTACTCCTGGCTTGGTTAGGGGGACCATATGGGATGGCGGGATTGAATTTGTGCAAGGCAAATGCCCTACCCGCTGTGCTATTATTGCTCCCACCTCTGGCTGTGCGAATTTAGGCAAGGATTTTTTAACCTCTCTAACCTTCAGGGCCTGCATT
This sequence comes from Cryptotis parvus, assembly GCA_021461705.1. Lineage (NCBI taxonomy): Eukaryota > Metazoa > Chordata > Mammalia > Eulipotyphla > Soricidae > Cryptotis > Cryptotis parvus. Next base: position 45,006 of record JAJIBD010027569.1, on the reverse strand, counting down.
TCTAGAATAGGTGTAACTAGCTTTACTTCACAAAGTAATGTGAGACTTAAATACTCTGTGTATTTGAGTGTAGCTAGTAAAAGACTTCAGATAAGTCTCTATGCCCAGCTGCCTTCAAATGTATCTTTGAGGGGCTGGAGGAATAGTACAGGGCTAAGATATATAGTGTTTATATGTAGCTGACCTTGGTTCAATCCCCAGTACTCTCTATTTCTTTGAGTGTTCCAGGTGCAGTTCTAGAGGTTCTCAAGCACCCTCAGGGTGACCCACATGGTTGCAGGAAAATCCCTGGGTGTGTGAGAAGCAGACCATCCTTGGGTACCCACAGTGAAATGCCATCCTGGTTGGCTGAGAAACACCAGAAGGGACACTTGGACCTCCAGAGCAATGCTTGTAAGTCTCCCCACACCAAAAAAAAAAATAGATGTAGCTCTGAGCTGACTTATGGCAAAGTTTCATGAAGATTTACATATCACTGTGGGCACAGCCATGCCATAGGGCAGTCCTGTCTGAATGACAGCCAGGTGGCCTGAGAGCTAACATGTGGCTCTGGAAAACAGCAGATAGCTCTGAGGAAACATCTTATTCTTCTCTTCTATGTCTCAGGAAGTTTCTTGGAGTTGTTATTAACTTCTACAGGAGAACAGTATCCTCAGATGCCAAGCTAGTCTCTATGACTTCTTTTCTCTAAAAAATTAAAAAAAATTAAGCACTGTGATTTACAAAAGTGTCCATAATAGAGTCTTAGGTATAATATTCTATCACTGATCCCACCACCAGAACCACCTTCACTCCACCAAGGTCCACAGTTTCCCTTGCCCATCTCCTTAGGAGAAATATTTTTATGCTTGATTATTGTGGCTAGGGTCCTCTGCTTACAGTATTGTTGGCTCTATGCTTCAGACATGCATTTACCAGACATCTATATCACTGTGTCCAAGACCTCAACCCTTGCCACTATCTCCTGTCTGCCTCAGTACTTTTTCCCTCCAGTTCTCTCTTCCCTTACCCTTTTCATTTCTGTAATCTAGGGACAAAGGTTTGTTCATATTTGATGTGTTTCATTCCCTTGTCATGTTATTCTATATGCATATATATCTATATACATTAATATCTATCTAAATAATATATAAATCTGTATACATAAATAATATCATTGGGCCAGAAGATAGTATAGTGAGTAGAGATTTTGCCTTGCACATGACTGACCCGTGTTCGATCCCCAGCATCCCATATGGTCCCCCAACTACCACCAGGAGTAGTTCTTGTGTGCAGAGCAAGGAATAACCCTTGAGTATCACTGGGTGTGACCCAGAAAAGCAAAAGAGAGATGGCATATATAAGATGACCTAGTATTTGCCCTTCTTCTGACTTACTTCACTTAACATGTTATTTATGATATCCAGCTGTTTCTTCCAAGTTGCAGTAAAATGCATGATTTCATCATTTCTTTTGTTTGCATGGTATTTTGTTGCATGTGTATATATTATATATAACATATATACATCATATAACATATAATACATATACACCATACCTTCATTACTCACTCATCTGTCACAACTCCTTGATTGTTGATTATATATTATAGATTGTTCTTAATGCATCAGTAGCTTTTAGTGGTCATTATATAATTTGGAATGTACTGTAGTAGAGAGACTCTCAGACATGAGGGCAAAGCTGCTACTGGCTCTCCCTGTGCCCAGCTTCTCACGAGGCACCCAGGAGGGATGGCGGGTTCTAGCCCTGGCCCGCCACCCCAGCAGAGCCTTGAAACAAGCCAGACGACCCCCAACTCCATGAGGGCCTCCATTTTCCACATCTGGACTTCACTCTCGTCAGATCTCTACCCAGCAGACAAGCCTATCACAGCCCAGCTCATCGAGATCTACCCTGCAGCAGTCTTTTTTTAAATCTGGCTCAGGTATGCTGATCCAGAGACTCACAGACATGGGGCAGAGCTGCTATTGGCTCTCCCTGTGCCCAGCTGCTCACAAGGTGCCCAGGAGGGATGGCAGGTTCTAGCTCTGGCCCGCCTCCCTAGCAGAGCCTTGCAACAAGCCAGACGACCCCCCAACTCCATGAGGGCCTCCATTTTCCACATCCGGACTTCCCTCTTGTCAGAACTCCACCCAGGAGACCAGCCTATCACAGCCTGGCTCATCGAGATCACCCTGCAGCAGTCTTTTTTAAATCCGGCTCCAGGTATGCTGATTCAGAGACTCACAGACATGGGGGCAGAGCTGCTCACGAGGCACCCAGGAGGGATGGCGGGTTCTAGCCCTGGCCCGCCACCCCAGCGGAGCCTTGCAACAAGCTAGACGAACCCCCACTCCATGAGGGACTCCATTTTCCACATCTGGACTTCACTCTCGTCAGAACTCCACCCAGCAGACCAGCCTATTGCAGCCCGGCTTGCGTGGTCACTTGCGGCCATGTGGGTTCATCAATAAATTCTGGATTTAGAGATGACTACAAGAGTATGCTATCCGCATGGCAGAGCCTTGCAAGCTACCCCTGTTGTATTTGATATGCCAAATACCAGTAACAATTTTAGACCTCATTCCTACTACCTGATGGAATGGGTTGAGGCTCTTTATGTTCCTGGAGCAAACAGGTGCCCTTGGGCTCTACTAGCATTAGACAGGACATATGGAGATGTTACTGGTGCTTACTTGAGCCAATCTATGATGAATGGGAAGACAGTGATACAGTGATACAGGCAGTGATATTGTAGTAATTATATGAATAAATTGTGTATTAATATATTGATACTGTAATATATCCCAAATAATTTGGAATCTATTATAGTTATTTTACTATATATTGTTCATAAATAATTAAAAAGTTTTTGTGTTTTAACTGAATATGTGGAAGAAATTTGCCCAGCACATAAAAAAGCACTGTATGTGATGAGTGAGTAATGCATACTGGAGTGACAGAATAGCAGGTAGGGCACTTGCTTTGCATACAGCTGACCCATGTTCTATCTCCGGCATCCTGTGCACCACCAGGAATAATTCCTGAGTGCAAAGTTTGGAGTAACCCCAGAGCATAACCAGGTAGCTCCAGAAATAAAAACACTGTGTGCCAGCTATTATGATGATGATGATGATGATGATGATGATGATAATGGCAATGGTGGTGATGATGATGATGATGATGATGATGATGATGATGAAGTGGTGTTAACCATTGAATGACACCTAATGAACATTCACCTAATGGACCTCACTGCAAGGATTTTTGCTTTCTTCTCCCTTCTCTAGCATTTCTCTAAGCTTTGGGTTTGTTGGAAATATCCTTTCTCCATTGATTATATCTCATTAGTATTGGTTACCCAAACAGCATCTTGAAATTGCTTTTATATATATTATTGATTTCTCAAAATCCCTGTTTATTTTTTAACAGTTTCCAACCCTAAGTTGCTTCCTATTGACCACTAAGTAGGCTTCTTTGATAGGATCAGAACTCTTCCTTTCCCCATTCTCTAAACATAGGAAACTTAAGGGTCCAAGGCCTGGGTCCTGTTGCCAGAGATTCTAGTGTAATATTTAGTTGTAATGTTAACATTAGCCAAGTGGCACAAATGCTGACTGACTTTGACCGAAAATGTGGAAAGATAGGTCTACAGCTGAATCTCAACAAAACTATGTTCATGAAAAATGAACTAGTTCCAGAGGCCCCATTCACTCTCAATGGAACAAACATCTCTGAATGAAGCAGTTATGTGTACCTAGGTTGAGAAGTCAACATGATGAACGACCTAAAACCTGAGCTGCGCAGGAGGAAGAGAGCAGCATGGAATGCCTTCAAAAGCATCGAAGAAATAGCTAAAAAAGACAAAGAACCTCCGGCTCTGGGCACATCTCTTCAAATCCACTGTTCTCCCTGCATTAACATACGCCTCAGAGACCTGGGCCCTACGAAAGCAGGATGAGAATGCTATTCGGGTCTCCCAAAGAGGAATCAAAGGAGCTATACTTGGAATATCACGCCTCACTCAAGTGAGAGAAGGAATCCTGAGCTCCGACCTCTGTCACTGTTCCAGAGTCAAGGATCCTGTCTCGTTTGCCAAGGCATCAAAAATAAGATGAGCTGTACATGCAATGCTATTTGGAGGTGACCGCTGGATTAGAACCATTACCGACTGGATCCCACAGGATGTCAAAAGATCACATGGCTGCCCACCTACAAGATGGTCAGACTTCTTCATCAAGACCCTGAACAAACGGTTTGAGGCTCTTTGTATTCCTGAAGCAAACAGATGCCATTGGACTGCACTGGCACATGATAGGTCAAATGGAAATGTTACTGGCACCCGCTCAAGCAAATTGATGAATAACGGGATGTCAAGTGATCAAGTGATTTAGTTGTAGGGTCTGAACAGTGGTATGCTTTAAAAGAGTTAGGCAGTTTCATAAGGCCAAAGTGATAGTACAGTCGGTATGGCATTTGCCTTGCCAGGCTAATCCTGGTTTCATCCCTGGCATCCTATATGATCTTCTGAACACCGCCAGGAGTAAGTCCTGAGTGCAAAGCCAGGAGTAATGCAGGTATATCCCCTAAACAAAACAAAACAAAATAAAACAGAACAAAACAAAACCTATCAATCACTTGATCACTTAACATCCCATTATTCATTGATTTGCTCAAGCGGGCACCAGTAATATTTCCATTTGACCCTATCACGTGCCAGTATAGCCCAAAGGCATCTGGTTGCTTCAGGAATACAAAGAGCCTCAAACCTTTCGTTCAGGGTCTTGAAGAAGAAGTCTGACCATCTTGTAGGTGGGCGGCTACGTGATCTTTTGACATCCCATGGGATCCACTCGGTAATGGCTCTAGTCCAGCGGTCGCTCCAAATCGCATTACATGTCCAACCCATCTGATTTTCGATGCCTTGGCAAATGAGACAGCGTCCCTGACTCTGGAACAGGAACGGAGGTCGGAACTCCGGATTCCTTCTTTCACTTGAATGAGGCGTGATATTCCAAGCATAGCTCTTTCGATTCCTCTTTGGGAGACCTGAATAACTTTTTCATCCTGCTTTCGTAGGGCCCAGGTCTCTGAGGTGTATGTTAATGCAGGGAGAACCATGGAGTTGAAGAGATGTGCCTGGAGCCGGAGGTTCTTTGTCTTTTTCACTATTTCTTTGATGCTCTTGAAGGCATTCCATGCTGCTCTCTTCCTCCTGCACAGCTCAGGTTTTAGGTCGTTCATCATGTTCACTTGTTGACCTAGTGAACAATACCTGCTGCATTCAGAGATATTTGTTCCACTGAGAGTGAATGGGTCCTCTGGAACTAGTTCATTTTTCATGAACATAGTTTTGCTGAGATTAACTGTAGACCTATCTTTCCACATTCTAGGTCAAAGTCAGCCAGCATTTGTGACGCTTGGCTACTGTTTGGTGTTATTCGAATCAATCAACCAATCAATCAATATTAAGAGCAATGCCACTCTTGGGAGTATACCCTTGGGGCCCAAGAACACATAGCAGAAACACCACCTGTAATTCTATGTTCACTGCAGTACTATTCACAACATCCAGAATATGCAAAGAAACAATACCTGAGAACAGACGACTGGATAAAGAAACTAGATACAGCTCTACACAGTGGAACACTGTGCTGCTGTTAGTAAAAATGAAGTCATGAAATTTGTCTAAAATGGATGGACATGCAGAGTACCATGCTGAATAAAATTAATCAGAAGTAAAAAAGATATACAGATATACTAATAACTGCATTATTTGTGAGCTACAAAAATAGTATGAGACTACTAGACTACTGTCCAAGGCCAGATAAAATGAGCCAGGACGACCTGCCAAGGGTTGGAATCTACCACACAGGTGTGGGGAGCAGAGGGTAGGTAAAATAGTGAAGGGACCTATTTGACAATGATAGTTGGGGATAGTAATGCTAGACTTGAATTGAATATTGAAAGTAGGTAAAAGGGATAACATGATAACCCTTCAGTGTCTTGTTTTGCAAAACACAATGTACAAAAGGAGAGGGGGTACGTCATAAGAGGCAGATTGTGAGGGTGGGAGGGATGGAGATGGGGCACATTGGTGTTGGGAAATGTGCACTGGTAGATGGTTGGGTACTGGAACACTGTATGACTGAAACCCAACCATGAACATCTTTATAATGGTCTATTGTTGCAGGATACCTAAAAGCCTAGGCCTCTGCATCTGTCCTGGATTGCCTCCTGCAGGTCACTTCATAGACAGGGGGGTAGTCTGAATGTGGCAGTCTTATCTGACCATGTATTCTGTACTGGCTGGTATAAATATTCTCTCATGCTACCACAATCATCGTGGGACTAGCTAGATCTTACCAGCATATTTGCCTGGCCACGTTGGCTCTCTAAGTAATTAGCCCAGAGAGAAATGCTGTTTGCCTCCAAGCAAGCAAGCATGGCTCCCTGATAACTCAAAGGCAACTAAAATACAAAACTACCGTGAAGTAGACGAAATTTTTCTGAAGGCTTGGAGAAATATTTAACTGGCATTAGTATTAGTCTTTGGTACAGAGACATGCCATCTCAGAAACCCCCTTCTCTACCCTATAAAGGCAATTCCAGGCAGATCTTGGCTTAAGATATTAGGTGAGGTGCTGGGAGAAATTACTTGAGGGCATTTGATCCTTCCTGCCAGGGGAAGTTACATTTAGCTTATAGCTTCTCCCAGTTCTGCTAGGAGGCTTTTAATTAGCTCTGGGTCCTTGTAAACAACCAGATGGTCTCCTGAAGTTGCTACATTCTATAGAGCTATTTTCCTGTTTTCATCTCTAGATAGCCCAGCCCAGAATGGGCTGGGCTGGGGAGTTTGGGTGGATTTCTAGCTATAAAATAAGCTGCAAGAAGAAAGAAGCTCTCTCTCTCTTCTTTTCCCCCTTTTGCCATTTCAGCTTCTCTTGGTGTTTTGCTTCTCCGTCCTCTCCATTCTCTGTTGGGCCTCAACATGTGGTGGCAGCCATCTTGGCCTACACCTGGCTGGGGCCTAGCTGGGAACCCAGAGTCCGGAGGTTTTCCCTGCTCTTAGATTGTATATTGGAACCTGTGATAGTAAAGCCCTTTTAAAACTGCATCGGATTCCTGAGTCTTCATCCATTCCCCGCCGGCTTCAGAGGTAGAAGGGAACTTGCTTTCCGACACAGTTGGGGGACCCTGGCGGCACTCCCCGACAGTCTATTACACAATGATTCAATAAAAAATATTAGGCAGGTTCGAATGCTATAATGCCTTTCTTCAGCCTCTGTCCCAGTCCTTTCCTCTGGGCTCCATAGACTTTTAGGAATTTTCATTTGGTTGAAGATTTGGAATTTTAATCTCAGGGCAAGACCTGATGTTTTGACTCTTCTTTTTCTGTTTCTCCTATGAACGTCACATAGAAAAGAGCATCATTTTTATCTTCCAACCCATCAAGCCAGATTTGGGGAGTTATCTTTGATCCCACCCTTTCCTTTTCTTTTCTTTTCTTTTCTTTTCTTTTCTTTTCTTTTCTTTTCTTTTCTTTTTCTTTTCTTTTCTTTTCTTTTCTTTTTTTTTTTGTTTTTGGGACACACACAGTGATACTGAGGGGTTACTATTGCATATATACGCAGGAATTACTTGGGTTACCATATGCAATGCTGAGGATCAAACCCAGGTCTGGTCCATGCAAGGTAAACATTCTACCTGCTGTACTTTCTCTGTGCCTGTCTTCCTTTTCTAAGTCCACCTTTCTCCACTTCTTTCCATTTTCTTACCATCACCTTAGCCCAGTGACAACCATTTTCTGCTGTGTACTTTTCATTGCCATGGTCTAAAGTTTCCATGCTTCAATCCCTTGTACCTCTCCCGAGCATTCCCCACAGAGCAGTGCCAGAGTGCTCTTTCAGGAAATGTAAGTGAGATATTTTCTGTACCAGCATTTATTTCCCAAACACAAAATACTTGATTATATCCCACTAAGGTCCTGTGAGTCTTGATACCCATTGCTCTCTCCAAACCTCCTTCTGTCCATTTTCCTTTCTTGTACCCTTTGCTCCAGCTGTTCTATTTTTCCTCTAGTTCTCCGAACCCTCCAAATTTATTCTCTTATATCAGAGCTCTTGCTGTTTCTTCTACTTTAAACATTCTTACTTTAATCTTCATAGAGGCCTTATGCTTTATATCTCAGCATGTCAATAATCACCTTGACAGAGAGCTTTTCCCTATCTTTGTTTAAAATCAGTCTTTCATTTTTTTCATTGTTGGTCTGTTATTTGTTATTTAGTTGCTTAAGGATTTTTTTATCTTCTTCTACAGAGTAGATTATAAATGACACGAGGGTAAGTACCATGGTTTTATTACCAGTTATTAAAAACAGAAATTACATAAGAAATTATATCTGTCTATTTGGGAGAGAGCTGACAGTTTCAGCTATATTGTTTCCTTTGAAGTGTGCTATGTTGGGTTAGAGAGATAGTACAGTGGGTAGGACACTGCGTGCACATGGCTGCCTAGGTTTGATCCCAGGCATCGCATCGTATATGATTACTTGAGCCCACCATGAGTGAGCACCATTGGGTGTGGCCCAAATATTTTTAATAACACTGTATGTCTCTTTATTTTGTTTTTTATTTCATATTTCATAGTTTGGGCATATACTTCCTGTAAATATTTCATTAAATTCACATGTAGCTATTTATTTTTAATATTCATAAATGATAACATATTTAAAATTTGATTTTTATGTTGATTCTTAGAAAATAAAACACAAAAGCTTTTTTATATTTATTTATTTATTTATTTATTTTTTTGGGTCACACTTGGCGACGCTAAAGGGGTTATAAGGGGGTTACTCCTGGGCTCTTTGCTCAGGAATTACTCCCTCTGGGGGCTGGGAGGATCATATGGAATGCGGAAGATGGAACCCCTGTTGGCTGCGTGCAAGGCAAGTGCCCTACCCGCTCCTGCCATCGCCTCCAGCCGTCACGTGCAGTTTTAAAGAAGTATAGAAAGGTAGTAGCAAAGGTTTAAAGGTGACAAACCGGGAGAACTGATCCGTACAACTGAGTTTGGGAGAGCTGAAAAGGCAAGCGCATTGGGGTCCTTAGGAAAGGGAGGTGAGTAGAAGGATGAGGTGTGGTGTTGGATTTACGTAAATGGGAAGCCACCATTAACAATATTGTAAATCATAAAACCTCAATCAATTTTAAAAATGAATTTAAGGGGATGGAACGATATCACAGTGGGTAGGGCATTTACCCGGGTTCGATCCTCGCCATCCCACAAGGTCCCCTGAGCATCACCAGGAGGAATTCCCCAGCGAAGAGTCAGGCATAACCACTGAGCATCGCTGGATGTGACCCAAAAAAGAAAACATTAAAAAGTGAGGATTTCTGGGTTGGAGCTATAGTACAGTGACTAAAGCACTTGTTCTTGCACACAGACAATCCTAGTTGATACCTAGGACCCTACATGTTCCCCTGACCAAGGCCAGGAGTGATTCCTGAGCCCATAGCCAGGAGAAAGCCCTGAGCATTAATGGCCTTGGGTCTAAAACCAAAAGAAGGTGAGGATTTCCAGAAAATTCAGAGCTTTTAAGTATTCTTATTTCATGCTGACTCTGAGCCAGAAAGGGGGCATACAGTCCGGCTGAACTAAAGAGCATAGTCCTTGTTCCTAGGTACAAAAGCTGTTTTAGAATTTATATTATTTCCTGTGGCCTCTTCAATTCATTGAAAATAAGGTCCTTACAAATCCATACTAATATGAACCATTTAATTTTTTTTGTTTTAGAGAAGTGTATCTTTTCATTTTTATTTCTTATTGCATGTAGTAGAACTTTCAACAAAAATTTTTTAAGAGCAGTAATGAGAATGAAAATCTTTGTCTTTATTTTGTTTTTAAAAAATAATTTCAAAATGATTGTTTGGGCCACATAGTTACAATAGTGTTAACACACCACCGAAGTACCCAGGTCCTCCACCTCTGTTTACCTCTAATCCACCTCTTCATTCACCCCTTGGATTCCCTTGATGTGAAGTACGGGCTTTGACTATACCTAAACAGTATTGTACCCAGTGCAACGTATTATCTGTGTGATCTTAGAAAAGTGACTTTACATGAAGTTAATAATATTTCTGCCTTGGCTTTTGTAAAGAAAGTGGGCTTGGAGGTTGAAGCTAGGGCTCCCTAGGCTCAGATCCCAGCCACCACTCCCAGCTAGGTACCTTGGGCAAGATTTTTTTTGCTTTTGGGTCACACCTGGCAATGCTCAGGGGTTACTCCCTGGCTCTTTGCTCAGGAATTATTCCTGGAAGTGCTCAGGGGACCATATGGGATACCGGGATTGAACCCGGTCGGCTGCTTGCAAGGCAAGACGCCTTACCCGCTGTGCTATCGCTCCCGTCCTTCTTGAGCAAGATTTTTTATCCTCTGGGCTTTACTCATTTCCTTTTCAGTTAAACGAGTGGAGATAAGATCAAATATTTCACAAAAGTTGTTTGAAAAGTAAGATAAATAAAAGTTAGGTGCTTAGTAGTTGACATATGGGAAGCAATAGAGAAGTCTTTGTTGTTATGAGATTAAATGAAATAATGTGTATAATATACCTTGTATACGACAGATGCTCAGTAAAACTGAAGCCAAGTTTTCTGACTCTTAAGTTCCTTAGTAGTAATGATAAACAGCACTGAAAGGATGTGACGAGAACAACAATCTCTGACCCCATCCTCCTTTGCTCTTCTGGTGCAGCCATTTTGAAATCTGCGAAGTTGTTCTTGAATGGTTAGGCTCCTTTACGAGATATTATCTCTTCAGTTGCGGAATTGGTTACTGAAGACTTAGTTCTCCCTACATTTCCTATCTTTCCTTCCTCTAATACAGTGTCACTGAAGACAAAAAGATATGTGCACTGTGCATAATTATATTTCTGAAAGTTCCTTATCACCTTCCAATTTATCTTTATTTGGAATTTTTAAACATTTTTAAAGTTACATACATTTTTAAAGTTAACCCTATCAATTAGGAAACTTGCAAATCTTATATTGTTTTCTGTCCCACAATATAAGATTGTGTCAGAACAAAAAAGAGGAAAAAGAGTCTTTTCTCTTTTCCTTAAAGCCTAATTAACTCTCCCTCAGCACTGGCAATCATTACCTGCTTTTCCCCAATCTTTTTCTTTCTTGCCCAGGCTTTTGGTTAGCGACTTTCTTCTTCATCTTTTTTTTTTTTTAAACTCCACTCCCAATCACATTCTCTACTAGCATATTTGGCCTCTCAACAGTCCACTCAGTAATATTATTATTACTCTGTCAGTTGATTTTGGCTCATTATAAATTAGCATTTTGAAGTGTTCCCATTTACATAGGGCACCCCCAGATAACTTGATCCACAGTTAAAAGGGCAATTGTTCTAATGCATATATGATTGAGGCGAAGTTCTTGCAGAGAATAGCAAGCTAAGGGCAGCTGATTATAATGAATGGCTTAAATAAGGCATAAATGCTTCAGGCAGGACAAGAACACAGATGGAAAGAATTGATGATCTATTTCAGTAAAAAGATTTACATCAACAGAGAAATCTTTCCTACAGTGCTTCCAGACAAGGTGTAGGTCTTAGCGAAGCTGAATCCATATTTTAAAAGACCGGAGCAGGGGCTGGAGCGATAATTCAGTGGGGAGGGCATTTTCCTAGCAAGCGGCAGACCTGAGCTCGACCCCAGCATCCCATTTGGTTGCCCAAGCACCTCCAGGAGTAATTTTTGGAGTGCAGAGCCAGGAGCAACCCCTGAGCATCGTCGGATGTGACCCAAAAAGCCAAATGAATAAATAAATAAAAAAATACAGGAACCCACTTTTCAAGAAACAAGTTTAATAAGCAATACATTGAAATAAAATTTTAGCATCAGACTATCAAGTTGGTCCTGAAGAGTAGGAATTATGAAGGATTTTGGACATTTTATTGGTTGATATCAGATATTTAACTTCAACTTTTGTATTTATGAGTCAGTGTTCAAGCATCATAACCTTGAACCTATGCCAGAGTTCTTTGTATAATAAGCTCAGGAATCCATTCAGCTCAAATATGTACCCACTACGTTCTCATTGAGAATGTGCTTCTTATCAAATCCTGTTAACTGCTGGGACTGACTACCCGACTTCAGTGCTACTATTAAAAACACATGTTGTGGCTCTTGGCGTTTCTTTATGCAATAAATTCAGGCTTCCTATTTAACTTCTCTTGGTAATTTACTTATTAGAAGTATCATTTCAGATATGTCCTATGAACTTCACAGCCTTCAGTGAGAACTGAGTCCAGCTCCTGCTGAACTAATCCCGTTGCTTGCTTGGCTGTTGCATAAGCTGGGCCAACCCATTTGCTTTCCCAACACATCTCTCCCTTTCCCTATCATTTAAAGTAGAGGGTCTAACTAGTCATTCTATTTCATTTCCTTGAATGTAATATGATACTTTCTTTTCTCTAAGAGGTCTGATCTGGGGGTGGGGGGTTGTTGTTCCCATCATAAAACCCTACAATGAGGGCAGAGGCCTGGGAAACTCTTATCTTTTTTTTTAAAGTATTTTATTATACCACCGTGAGATATACAAATAAAAAGATATACAATTAAAAAGTTCATGTTTGGGTTTTGGTCATACAGTGTTCCAGCACCCGTCCCTCCACCAGTGCCCATCTCCCACCACCAACATCCCTGGTTCCCTCCCCCTTCCCAGCCCACCTCCATGGCAGGTTCTTTATTTCTTTCCCTTTCTCTCTCTTTCTCTTTTCCTTCCCTTCCAGATTATGGATTACAGAACATACATTAAAAGGTTGTCATGTGCATCCTTTTGCCTCTATTTAATGCTCAGTTTTAGGTTGGCATTAGTACCCTCGACAATTATTAGCACCCTGTTCCATTTTCTGTCTTACCTAACCTCTGACTCCCACACGCTTGTGATAATTTCCACCTTTGACAAGACCTCCTGATATATGAACTCTTATCTTTCTACATACCCAACTGCAGCTTCACAGCCCCAACCCTTTGCCTCCATATTCCCTCAACATCAAGAATTGTTAAAGTTAATATACTTTTTGTCCTTAAGAAAGCTATATTTACTTCTAGCTTGCTATGGTATTTTATACATTAATGTCTTATTTATGATGGTTAAAATACACTTTTCAATCAGTTTTGACTTTTATTGATTTATCTGATAATTCCATTTCCCATTCCCTTAAGTTTTGTTGAGCAGCAGGGCACAGGGAGCAGAGTAGCAGCTCTGCCCCATGTCTGAGAGTCTCTGGTTCAGCATACCTGGGCTGGATTGAAAGAAAACTGCTGCAGGGTGGCTGTCGATGATCCCGGCTGTGATAGTCTGGTCTGCTGGGTGGAGTTGTGACGCAGAGGGGAAGTTCGGATGTGGAGACTCTCAGACATGGGGTAGAGCTGCTACTTGCTCTCTCTGTGCCCTGCTGCTCATGAGGCACCGGGAGGCATGGCGGGTCTAGCCCTGGCCCGCCACCCCAGCAGAGCCTCACAACAAGCCAGACCACCCTCCCCTACTCCATGGGGCCCGCCATTTTCCACATCTGGACTTCCCCCCTCTCGTCACAACTCCACCCAGCAGACCAGACTATCACAGCCCGGATCATTGACAGCCACCCTGCAGCAGTTTTTTTTTTCAATCCGCCCAGGTATGCTGAACCAGAGACTTCAGACATGGGGCAGAGCTGCTACTTGCTCTCCCTGTGCCCTGCTGCTCATGAGGCACCCGGGAGGCATGGTGGGATTTAGTCCTGGCCCGCCACCCCAGCAGAGCCTCACAACAAGCCAGACCACCCTCCCCTACTCCATGGGGCCCGCCATTTTCCACATCCGGACTTCCCCTCTCGTCACAACTCTACCCAGCAGACCAGACTATCACAGCCCGGCAGTAGCCGCCGCTAGCGGCGGCGTTCATCAATATATGCTTTATCTAGAGGTGACTACAACAGTATGCCACCCGCACGGCAAGCCTGGCAAGCTGCTCGTGTAGTATTTGATATGCTAAATACCAGTAACATTTATATTAGGTCATTCCCATGACCTAATATAATGTTTTGAGGTTCTTTATGTTTCTGGAGCAAGCAGATGCCTTTGGGTTCTACTAGCATGAAACAGGACATATGGAGTTATTACTGGTGCCCACTCTAGCAAATAGATTATTAACGGGAAGATAGTGATAGTGGTAGTGATAGTTAAGTTTTGTTGTAGAGAATAATACGAAAAATATTGCTATGTGTCCTTGACTGGGGTGGCGGTGGGAGAGAACCTGGGAACATTGGTGAAGAGAGGGGGCACTGGTGGTGGGATTGGTGTTGGAACACTGTATGCATGAAGAGACAATATTGTTTATCATGAATAAAAATTAAAATATCTTTAATTTCTCCTCACTCCATCAAGAAACATGCAAAAATCAAAATGGCTTTGGCCATTAGAAGACTCTGTGTATTATGTATTAAAATAAGTTTGTTGGGTATTGTAATATAAGTAGGTGGGTGGTAATAGAGGTCTGAGAGAAATGCTGGTTTATGGAAGATATCTCCTGTACTTAGACAATATCCCATTCCTTGCACTTTGTGTCAATTCTTCAATGACTCCATGAGCTCACCAGGGCCATCACATACACTGGTCAGCCCCTCAAAGAAGTTCAGTTATCTTGCCTAAAACCCATGTTTTGACTTCTACAGGCTCATGTTCCCATATTATTTTGATATGCACCTTTATCTCTGGTATAAGGTATTTCATTGTTATCTTGTTTTGGATTTCCTATAATAATGATGATGAACATTTTTTATGTGCCTGTCATTTCCTCTCCCCATTTTTTGTTGAGTTTTTTTAGATTTTGTGATGATGTCTGTATTTTATATATCCTGGATATCAACCTGTTGGATATTGTAACAATACCCAATCTTTATCTGATATATTTTTTCTTTTACTCAGCTGCCTTTTATTTTCAGCCTAGCTTTCTTTTGCCATACAGAAACTTTTTTTGTTTGACAGACACCAAAATTTTATGCCTAGTATTAATTTTGATATCTAGCATTTATTTATGGATGTTTTACATA
Source organism: Cryptotis parvus (assembly GCA_021461705.1). NCBI lineage: Eukaryota > Metazoa > Chordata > Mammalia > Eulipotyphla > Soricidae > Cryptotis > Cryptotis parvus. The sequence goes on along the minus strand of JAJIBD010027569.1, from coordinate 29,925 downwards.
TATTGGTTTTACATATATCAGTTTTACATATATAAGATGTTTACATATATCAGTTTTACATATATTGGTATGTAAAACTGAGCTCATTTCTCTTCCCCCAGACTGCCCTGTCTGCCCCCTCCTCTTGACACTGCTTTTGACTTAGGTATGCAGGACATAAACCATGAAGTTATGTAAACTGTCACATTCTGCCTTGGTTATTTGCTATTCACTGCGACATTTTACATACATTTGCTACATTCTACATACATTCTACATGTTCTCATTTAAGTGCTCTCACACAGTTTCTGTTCCATCTCCATAATCTTTATTAAGGCCCCATAACTTCTTTGAGCATAATAGACTTTTGCTCTGGTATTTTGGGGGATTGCTAGGGCCCACCCAGGCTATTCTTGGGAACCTCCAGGTATGTGCCACATGATGGGAAATTATGTGGCCCTAGGGATAGTGCTTGGCTTGGCTGTATGCAGGGCATGCACCTTAACCCTGTATTATTTCTCTGGCTCCAAATTTTTTGAAATAGACACTAGTTGAGCATGAAACACTCATAATTTACTTTTCTACAGGTTAGGGTCTATAATAATAATAATAATCAGATCAATTCAGGCCAGACACTCATATTATTTAGGTGGAAGCTAGTATCAGTTTCATGGAAAGAAGTTAGCACAGGACCCTCACAAAGGTGAGGATACCAATCTTGGGATAACCATTACTGTCAAACCAGGAACTGAGCACTGTAAGGCTATAGAATAAACATAGGTCATGAGTCTGCCTCTGGGATGGGGGAGTATTTGACCTTGGATCGAGATTCTGTTCTGTGCTTGCCTAGTGGCATTGGATGAAGGAAGCCTCTGGTTTGCGACCTGCTAGATCAAGGGAGACTATTCTCCAGGAGCTAATTCTGTGTCAAAGAACACTTCATTTCAATTTCTTTTAGTCACAACTGGCAGAAACCCACTTTGAACTCTTTTAACCCAAAAGATTTACTATCAGGTACACTAGGATTTTTTTTGTGAAGACAGTACACAGCTACAACTTGCAAAGGTTAGAAGTAGAATCTTTCAAGCCACTGGAAACCCAGAAAGCCATTTCTCTGTTTGGTTCTCAGGGAGCACATTTCTGCCTCTGAATCTGGTCAGCATGGATGCTTCATGCTTCTTTCTTTTTTTCGGGGTTGGGGAGGACCCAACTTGGCAAGACCCAGGGGTTACACCAGAATCTGTTCTCAGAAATTATACTTGATGGTGTTCAGGGGACCATTTGGGATGCCAGGGATCAAACCTTAGGTCAGGCATGTGCAAGAGAAGTACCTTGACAACTGTACTATCTCTCCATCCCATCTTCCTGCTTTTTTAAGAGGCCATCTCTGCCCACTTTCAAAAGCATTGGCTAACACAGAACTCCCATATTCACACAGCTTCCTGGACTCCCGAGCATCTGTCCCTAACAGTACTGACCCAGATAGATCTTATGTGAAGTAGGACCAGGGAACAAAGCCACACTGAGTCCAGTCTCAGTAAGGGCAGCTCTCAGAGAAGGAAAAGATCAGCGACTCTGAGACATTCCTGCGACCTTTGCTTCCAATCCTTGCCTGTTAGGCGTGGTAGGGGTGGGGAGCTGCAAATACAATAAGTCACTTATTATTTACAACGGCCAAGATCTTGAAATAACCAAAGTACCCATTGGTAGAGGAGTGGATAAAGAAGTATTGGTATGCATATATACACATACACATCATGGAATTGCTATCATCTTTAAGAAAAAAATTTTCTGCTTACAGTTTTTTAAGAGAGCATGGAGAGCACTGGAGATGGCTGTTTTAAGCAAAATAAACCAGAAGGAAAGTGACAAATACTGGATGATAATCCCTCATAGGTGTATATAAAGCAACGATGCAAGAGGCTTACTTTTCAAGTCTGTGTTCTTCCTTGAAACATAGACATGTTTTTTGGCTTTCTTATTTCTACTCTGGAGAAGCCCGTGTTTCTCTCTCTCTTCTTTGTGCTTCTCTTGTCTCTGCTCATCTTTATAAATAAATGTCAAAAATATGTTGCTTCACGCACATACACATGCATTGTAAATAAACCCTGAGACTATGAAAACACAACTGAGCATAACTGAGGCTACCAAGGGAAGTGGAGGGAACAAGAGTACATCATGGCAATAAGTGTTGGTAATATTGTTTCCCCTAAAATAAGCACTTATACTCATGTTACCTCAATCAAGTAATAGTAACAAAATAGGGACTGGAAGACAGTACAGTGCTTGAGGAGCCAGAAGTGTTTAAAGACCCGTGTTCAATCTCCAACCCCACATGATCCCCCGAGGACCACTGGAAGTAGCCATGAGACCCCTGAGCACTGCTTAAATGGCCCAGGTAACCCCCTAGCCCCACATAACTCCAAAAGCACCACATCTCTGGGCCCTTGCATTGAACTGCTGCCCTGGTTAGCCAAGAATTGCAGGTGGTCTTTCCAGGGTTTCTTGATCACCACATGGGAGACCCCCTTCCCACAGATAATAATTTACTGCCAACAAATCAAGTATTTAAAAAGTTTAAATGAGATAAAATTTAAGAAATGTGAAGAACTACGACTTAACCATTTTTCTTTAAACAGTTCAGTACTTTTTATTTTGGGGGAGCCTGTGGTCCTGGGGGGTCCACTTCCACACATTGCTTGGGGACTGTGCAATGAAGCCAAGACTCTTGTATAGAAAGAATGACTGCCAGCCCTTGAGCTGTCTCTCCTGCTCCAGCACAATTCTTTATGATCAGCGTTTAATTCTAATTGTACTGCTGGGACTCAGGAGCAGAATAAGTTTCAAAACCTAAATTCATACCCAAATTGAGCCCAGAAACTACTGTTTAAACTTCAGAGCGTCTCTAAAGTCAAGATTCCTTGTGGGAGATTGCTGTTAAATTTCACTAGCAGCCTCTTACGACCTTCTTTCATTTATTTGTGGGAAGGGATTATTTTGCTGCTTGATTTCCTTATTAGTTGTAGTGCCTCTAGCATCCTGTTCATTTTGCCTTCTCAGTTATCTGTCCAAAAGGAGAATATATGATTCCTAATAATCAAGTTTTTCTTTTTGAGCAACAACCATAAGCTGGACAAGAATAAGGCAAATTTCCATACGCTCTCTGACTTTCTTTTTCTTCTTTGTTTTGGGGTCATATCTGTCAGTTCTCAGCAGCTACTCCAGGCTTGATGCTCAGGGGTCATGGTTCACGGGAGCACTTGGTGCTGGGGGGGTAGAGTCTGAACTTCCTTTTACTTAAAGCACGGATGCCTGTCAGTTGAGCTATCTCTCTGGCCTCGCCTCGCATTTCTTCCTACAAAAGTCCACTGTGTCCTTTCAGCATCAAGTTTCAAGCATCTATTAGGTGCTTAATATTAATTAAGCATCTTTTAGGTGCCAGGAATTAGACTTTAATCAGGCTAAATCTGTGGCTGTTTTATTACCGTGTTGTTTTGGTAAAAGATAATTCTTAAAGGAGTGACGTATGCCCAGACTTTCTAAAGCTCTAAAGCATTAATAAGTACAACACATTTATCAAAGGAATATAGTTATTTGGTTTTTGGCTTTGGAGTCACTGTGACTGTTCAGGATTTACCATGGTTCCATGCTCAGCTATCCTCTCCTGTTCTGCTCAGGGACCATGTGGGATTCCTGGAACTGAAACTGAGTCAGCAGTGTGCAAACTTCTTGTCACTGCACTATTGCCCTGGCCCCTACAATGACTTTTTTTTCAAATAAAATATCTAGAAATTTGAAAATTGGCTGAGTGTGAGTACATGTCTTTTTGTTAAGCATATACTGAATTAGTTCAGTCTATATTTTTCAATACTTTGGTACCGACTACCTTGTTATTTGTCAGATGAAGAGGCACACTGTACATTGTTCATCCTCGCGGCTAACTTGAAATCCATCCTTGGTTAACTGTATCCCAAACTGCTGCTTTTTGTCCTGTTATTAAAATTTAGTACATTTCTCAAGTGACCTGGTTTGATTGAGACATAGAATGGAGATGCTGTGGCAAGTATGAGTTGGCAATTTGCTTTGTGATCCTGGACCTAGAGGAGAGCCTTCTCCTGATGGGGAGTTCAATCCACGTTTGCTCAGGGGTTTCTTTCAGCCGAGAAACTCTAGTCATGAACTTCCCCATTCTCCCTGCTGAAAGTGGAAGGATGTTGCAAAAATGGGCTTATTGCCAAATCCCTGCAAATGTCTATTTACTGTGCTTCGTGAAGAGATGTCTATGATTGAATAATGATGCTTGAGTTCTTGACTGCAGTCTGTAGGGGATGCCTCTCTCATTTGCCACCTGAAAAGCTGCAATTACCAAAATTGCTTATAATGCCTCTCTTTAGGAGTTCGCGATTAGGAATTCCCTCCAGGAAAACTCATCCATGCATTCATTCATTCGTTGCCCGTCATGGAAGTGTGAGCCTGTTTCATCCTGATACTAGGAACTTGCTTGCCAAAGAAGACGACTCACACATTTTGATGCTAGAGATCTGCTGATCCTGGGGTATACTCAGTGGTATACTGGGAAATGGCTGACAATCAGCTTACTGAAAAAAAAAATTCAAAACTCTTGATTGTAGTGTTGGCTGGTTTCCCTGTTGCTATCATTCCCATCAAGACTGATTTCAAGCTACCCATGTGATGTTGCAAAGGTGAAAATGGAGAGAATAACATGCATGACCCTCACATATCATCTGAGCAAGCAAGAGTTACACCTCATTTACACAAGATAGGTACTGTCCTTCACGTAGGGCCATATGGCCTCCCTGTAGGCCCCCAGGCAATTCCCAAGAGGTGAAACTTGCATAAACGGGCCATCATAGCATAAGTCTAGGGAGCCAATTGGTTGAAGGGGGTGGGAGGGGCCAGGAGAGGCACAGGAGAAAACCATTTATGGCTAGATAAAAGGCTGAGAAATTCTGTCCTATAACCAAAGCTCCATTTATTTACAGCCCCCTCCCCCATCTCACACTAACTTACTCCAACATTTGTTTTCTTCTTTCTTCCCATCTTTGAGTTCCCCCTCTCCTGCACTATTCATGGTGGGTACTGTGGATGAAAATAGTTTCTTCTCTTTTGTTGTTCATGATATATGTAGTATAGGGAGGAGAGGTAATGCACGTACAAAAATTGCCTTGATGTAAAAAGAAATGAAACTAGCATTTAAGGGATCAAAGCTCAACCCAGGCAGCCTGGGTTCAGTTCCTAGCACTGCATGGTCCTTTGTTGGGGTGCGCCGCTGGGGTCCCCGACAGTGCTGGGAAGCGAGTTCCCTTCTACCTCCGAGCCGGGAAGGAATGGATGAAAACTCAGGAATCCGATGCAGTTTTAAAAGGCTTTACTTATCACAGGTTCAGGCATACAAATCAGCAAAAGGAAAAGCCCGATGCTTAGGATTCCAGGCTAGAAGCCCCAGCCACGTGTAGGCCAAGATGGCGGCCACCACGTGTAAAGGCCCTGTAAAAGGAGAAGACAAGACTCCCAAGAAGGGTGAGCGCTCACAAAGAGAGAGCCCAAAAGAAGCACATGAGAGAGGAAACAGGCTAGGTTTATACCCCTGCAACTCAGACCTTCCTCCCACTGTTATGGAAAGCAGGGAGGGTCAAATGCCCTTAGGTAATCCCTCCCTGCACCTCACCTAGGCCCTTTTGTATGTTAATGTTTTGAGCCAAGATCTGCCTGGAAATGCCTTTATAGGGTAGAGAAGGGGGTTTCTGAGATGGCATGTCTCTGTACCAAAGACTAATACTAATGCCAGTTAAATATTTCTCCAAGCCTTCACAAGTCTCTTCTACTTCATTGTAGTTTTGTATTTTAGTTGCCTTTGAGTATATCAGGGAGCCATGCTTGTTTGCTTGGAAGCAAACAGCATTTCTCTCTGGTCTAATTACTTAGGGGTCCTACGTGGCCAGGCTAATATGCTGGTAAGATCTAGCTAGTCCCACGATGATTGTGGTAGCATGGGAGAATATTTATACCAGCTAGTACAGCATACATGGTCGGATAAACTGCCACATTTAGACTACCCCCTTATCTACGAAGTGATTTGCAGGCGGCAATTCAGAGCAGATGCAGTGGCCCTTAGGAGTCCTGCAACAGTCCTTGAGCACAGAGCTGGAAGTAGTCCCTAAGTTCTGCTGTGGTATGACCCAAAGATGAGGAGGAGGAGGAGGAGAAGGAGGAGGAGAATGAAAGAAAGTGAAATAGCATTTACTGGGAATTATAAGTCAGACTATTTATTGGTGGTGCTCAAGGCTTACTCCATCAGCAACTGGGAGTTACTCCTGGGGAGCTTGGAAGACCATATATGGGGTGCCGAGAGATTGAACTTAGGTTAGTGCATGTGAGGCCAGTGCCCTACCAACTATACTATCACTCTGGACCCTAAGTCAGACTCTTTAAAGGTAATTAATATACATTTTCACGTAATATAATTTAGTTGATAGTATCAATTTAAAAAATGATAGAAAAACAAAATATTAAAACTGTTGGCTATTTATTTATTTTTAATGGATTACCCACAGTTCTCTTGATTATCAATTTTCCTGAGAGGATATTCATGCTAAAAGTTAATTTTTCTTTAGCATTACTAATAAAAATATTAGTAATATTTCAAATATGCACAAAATAAACAGTGATCTAATTAAATCTAGGTACCTATAATCCAATTTCAACAATTATCAACCAATAACTAATAATTATTTTGATTAATTAATTTCTCTTCCTTCTCCCTTAACTTTGATTATCGAGAAGAAAATTTCAGACGTATTATTCCATCTGCATCTTACAGGCGGACAGAGTGAAACTTGGAGAGATAAATAATGTGGTTGGAGGCCATGGTTAAGTAGCAGAGTTGGAACCTGAGCCCCTATCTGTTGCTCTCTAAAGCTTATTTTTTAAAAAAAGTAGAATGTTAAAATTTGACAGAGTTACAAGTGCCCCAAATAAGGGAAGAAAGTGGGAGCTCAAAGAGAATAAAAAAAGGCTTGGGAAAAGAAATGGCATTTAAGACTATTGAACGAAGTTAGGGACTTTTAAGAGAAATGAAAAGCTTGCATTAAGAGGAAAGCCAATTGTAGTTTGGGCTATAGATTTTAAGGGTATTATTGAAAGTGTAGCATGCAGTTAACCTGATCAGAATCATTTGGGGTTTGTAGGGGAGCTTTTTAAAGTACTTACTACTGGGACCCATTCCAGACCTTCAGAATCCCACTCCCCAGGGCTTGGGGCCTCATGATCTATTTTTAACATGCTGTCCTGGAGTTTCTCATAGAGGCTGTGATTTGGGAATCAAATGGAACCATTGGGTGGAACCAGCAGTAGGAATAATTGTCAGTAATTTTATGTTTTTGTTTTTTTTAGTTTTTATTTGTTCTAGCCTGATCTAGCTCTGAGAGAAGTCTCCACAGACTACCTGAACCTACTGGTCTTTATTAGTTCTTCTGTGACCTCGAGTCACAGAAAAGTCTTATTTTAGCCAATATATCCATTAAGTATACTAGTTTCTATGCTAAAATGGACAATATTTTTACTTACAATGTTTAGTTAAAAATGGAATTTTATTTATTTATTTAAAAGATTTTTAAAAAAGTTACACCTAAAGATTTTGCAAAGACAAATGAAGCCTCTGTCACTCTACTGCTAAATTTCAGCTGGCAGCCAGACTGGGGAAGGGAGCCCGGCATGCATCTGCCCCCTGCCCTGGCTCAGGCATCCCAGTAGCAGCGAATTGCATTTCATCTTTTCTTCTGGCCTGAGAGCTCGGGTTTTGTTTCACGGTATCACGGTATCACGGTCTTCCCATTCAGCATCAATTTGCTCAAGCGGGCCCCAGTAACATCTCCAAATGTCCTGTCTCATGCTAGTAGAGCCCAACGGCATCTGCTTGCTCCAGGAACATAAAGAGCCTCAATCTATTCTAGAATGAGGTCTATAATTGTTACTGGTATTTGGCATATCAAATACAACACGGGTAGCTTGCCAGGCTCTGCTGTGCAGGTAGCATACTCTTGTAGTCATCTCTAAGTCCAGCATTTATTGATGAACCATGCGGCGCTTGCGGCGCGAGCTGGGCTATGAAAGACTGGTCTGCTGGGTGTAGTTCTGATGAGATAGAAGTCTGGATGTGGAAAATGGAGGCCCTCATGGAGTGGGGGTCGTCTGGCTTGTTGCAAGGCTCTGCTGGGGTGGCAGGCCAGGGCTAGAACCCGCCATCCCTCCTGGGTGCCTCGTGAGCAGCTGGGCACAGGGAGAGCAAGTAGCAGCTCTGCCCCATGTCTATGAGTCTCTGGCCTGGCATACCTGAGCTGGATTTAAACAAGACTGCTGCAGGGTGGAACTCGATGAGCCGGGCTGTGCTAGGCTGGTCTGCTGGGGTGGAGAGAAGTCCGGATGTGGAAAATGGAGGCCCTCATGGAGTGGGGGTCGTCTGGCTTGTTGCAAGGCTCTGCTGGGGTGGTGGGCCAGGGCTAGAACCTGCCATCCCTCCTGGGCGCCTTGTGAGCTGCTGGGCACAGGGAGAGCAAGTAGCAGCTCTGCCCCATGTCTGTGAGTCTCTGGCCTGGCATACCTGAGCTGGATTTAAACAAGACTGCTGCAGGGTGGTACTCGAAGAGCCGGACTGTGCTAGGCTGGTCTGTGGGTGGAGTTCTGAGAGAGAGAAGTCCGGATGTGGAAAATGGAGGCCCTCATGGAGTGGGGGTCGTCTGGCTTGTTGCAAGGCTCTGCTGGGGTGGCAGGCCAGGGCTAGAACCTGCCATCCCTCCTGGGCGCCTCGTGAGCTGCTGGGCACAGGGAGAGCAAGTAGAAGCTCTGCCCCATGTCTGTGAGTCTCTCGGTTTTTGTTTATTTTGACTTATTTTTAGGTCATAAACCAGAGTGCTTAGGGACCCAGCAGTGATGGGCATCAAACCTAGGGCACCTAAATGAAAGCATGTGCTCCAGCTCTTCTTGGGGGCAGGAACTGCTTATTAATAAGTTTTTATTGGTGGTATCCTGCTTTGGACTTAAGAAATAGAGCACTCATATCATGAGTGTATCTGCTATGCTTATTTTAGAGCACTTCTATAACTCTTAACTACTGCTTTGGTGTAAGTTACTCTCTATTCAGCCTTGCCAACGCTTTCATGCTATTTGCCTCAACTCTGGTTGTCTATAGTCATCAGTGTGGTTTTTTTTTTCATTTTTCAGCACAACTGGAAATTATTGTGACTCAGGAAGTGATTGTGTGTCATGATGACTGATGATTTGATGTGGAGACTGCTCAGGACAATGAGGGGACCTTTAAGGAGGGCAGAAAGTATTTACATTGTGGACATGGAGACTCCTTTCCATTTGTCCAGCTGGGATGTACTTGGAAATGCTGGATCTAGTTATCTCAAGCGCCAGTGACTCCTCATAGATTTGTCCTGTGGAAGACAGATTACTGTAATAGGAAAATTGTTCTTTATGAAGACAATCAGTAATGCAAGGGTTTTTCAATATTAGGTAATATAAATGATCATATTAATAGCTCAAAGGAGAAAATATGTAATTTATATGTATGCAAAAGTTATTCAATGAATTTCAAAGTTGGGGCTGGAATGGCAATACAGCAGGAAGGGCATTTACCTTGCAAGCGACTGACCCAGGTTTGACACCTAGCATCCATAAGACCCCAAAGCAGTGCCAGGAGTAATTCCTGAGTTTATAGCCAGGAGTAACCCATGAACATTGCTGGGTATGTCCCCAAAAGCCAAAAATTAAATAAATTTTGAAGTCCAATGCTAATTTAAGACATGTGGTTACTTAATAATAAGTGGACATGTATTTAGCATGACAACATATGTAAAATTTTCATACTTTTTGCTTGTATACATCACAAAAACCCTTACTGCTTATAGTAAAATGTTAAATCATTTCTATAAAGGTGAGGAATAAAACAAAAAAATTTTAAGTATGATGAACAACGGAAGACAAGAGACAAGTGACAAGTTATTGGGTTGAAGCGATGAGTCTGGGTCACACCTGGTAGTGCTCAGGGTTTACTCCTGGAGTGCCCAGGGGACCTTAGGGGTTCCAGAGATTGAACCTGGGATGGCCACATGCAAGAAATTGGTCAGAGGCCGTTTATAATGGACCATGCATCAGGTCTGATGAGTAACGCCGAGAGAATGACCAGATGCTCAGCTGCTACAGCTCCTTCCCACGAAGAACTGCCCATGAAGCAACGAGAGGGGGAAACTGGCTCACCCCTGGCCAGTTTCATCACCACTTTTAAGGCCAGCAGACATGCGGGTTGCTGTGGGCCTGCCATCCAGGCTTGGGAGGAGACTGAGGCACCTCAACTCATCCCCCCACCTCCAATGACCCAGTAGACGTGACTATGAGCTCTGCCACTTACAAGGGACCATGCATGAGGACTGATCAGTAATGTGGGAAAGAATAACCAGATGCACAACTGCTACAGCTCCTTCCTGCTGCTAAACTGGGTTAACATAACAACCCAGTTTAGTGTCAGGTCTTTGCCAGGACCTTCCGATGCATATGTTGCAATGATCAATATGATTGCAGCCATCTGGGGAGTTGGCGTGGCAACGGGGAGTGGATGGGTGGCGGTGGCCTTTGGTGAAGGTAGGGAGTACACTAGCACTCTCTGGAGTCTCTGACATACTGGTGGTGGGATTGCTTAGGGACCCAGCAGTATATTACTTTCTCAGCAGAAATATTACTTTCTCAAAGTAATATTTGAACAATGAATACTTGTGACAGCTGTTGTGAGGAAATTTGTAAATCACGGTGTTTAAACAAAGGGAAAAAGTGCAAAGTTATTATGCTTGGTTTCCAGGCATACGATATTTAACACCAATTCCTGTACCAGTGTCCACTTCCTGATGCTCCCTTCCCCAACTGAGAACACCCTCTTTCCCTCCCATCCACCAGTCTGCCTCTTATAAGAGGCATTTTTAAATAACTTTCAGTACTGTGGTTTACCGTATTGTTGCTGGTAGAGTTTCATGCCCTTTCTGTCCCCCCTGCTGCTCCCTATTGAGTTCTTGACCCTGTCCAACTGTCCTGTTCCTCCCACAGCCCACCCTCCACCCCTGCCCATGGTATGATTTTTGAAAACCAGTTAAAAAGTGAGGAATAAATTGAGGCCTAAAATCACCCTATTAATATTGTTTTATTATGTAAGTACTGCTATGACATACATTTTTATGGTTAAGAAAATTAAATGAAAATGGTATACACCTTCACAAATTCATGCTTTGAAAGATCCAATATAGTTTGACATTTTTCTCTAATTTTATTTTACTAAGTATATAGTAAGAATTGACAATATTTTTGTCTAGAACATAAAATAAAATTAAAGAATCATCTAATAAAGTTGGAACTGCTAACAACTTAAACTGATCCCACAAAGTTATTTACAGATGTTTTTGTTATCTACTGATACGTAACAAATTGCCCTAAGCCTCAATAACTTAAGACAGCTGGCATTTTCTTTGATCATAATTCTGCTTTTAATGTAGTTCCCTGCCTTCCCCTGCCCTCTAATAGATGGTATATTCATGTGACTTCTCCAACAGGGCAACCAAACTTTTTATGATGTATTTCTGGGTTCTCAGGGCACAAAACAGAATCTTCTAGGCACACCTAGGACTTAAGTGCAGGTTTATTTCCAGTAGTCTACTGATTAAAGCAAGTGCAAGCCCAGTCCAAAATCAAAGACAAGTAATTACATAGAATGTGAATTTTAGAAGATGCAGTTTATTAGCGAAGTAGGCAAGTGGTTGAGTGACAGGGTAGGGGTGGGGGCTTGACAGCGAATTTCAGGCAAATTTCATGAGTTCAGAACCAGCTTGAGTCCATCAAGGATCCACCACTGATTGAAACAAGAAATGATTCAATAGTTTTTCCTTGACAACATTCTCTAGCAATGGGACTGAAGGTGGGACAACTTGGAAACCTTTATAAGACCACCTTTGAAGAAGCACACGGCTCACCCTATCTTGCTCAGAATCAGCCTCCTATCTCCCCTGTGCATGCAGCTATTTTCTTTTACTTAATGGTAAATACTTTTGATCTTGTCTGAGGGTCTCCTTGTCTTTCTGGTCCCGGCGTGCTGCTACTTCTCTTGATAGTGCACATTCTCCGTCTTGTCCGAGTGTCGCTGTGCCTGAGTGCTGCAGGCATACAGCCTTCTTTCCTTTAACGTTATAGAGCACATTCCATTTCTGGGAGCTGTCTGCATCCCATCTTAGGGAGTGTAAATCCTTTCATTTGAAAAACTCTCTTCTCGCTCTCTGGAGCGGGGGCGGGGTGGTGAGACATGTTCAATAGGAAAAATGTTCTTTCTTGCCCTTTTATTTTTTATTTTTAAAATTTTTTATTTTTACAATTACAAAGATATACAATTAAAAAGTTCATATTTGGGTTTTGGTCATACAGTGTTCCAGCACCCATCCCGCCACCAGTGCCCATCTCCCACCACCAACATCCCCGGTTCCCTCCCTCCTCCCCCAGCACTCCTCGAGGGGCAGGTTCTTTATTTCTTTCCATTTCTCTCTCTTTCTCTTTTCCTTCCCCTCCAGACTATGGATTACAGAACATACATTAAAGGGTTGTCATGTGTATCTTTTTCCCTCTATTTAATGCTCAGTTCTAGGTTAGCATTAGTACCCTCGACAATTGTTAGCACACTGTTCCATTTTCTGTCTTACCTAGCCTCTGACTCCCACGTTTGTGATAATTTCCACCTTTGACAAGATCTCCTGATATATGTTTCACTTGACCTTGGATATTGGTATCATAATATGTACATATATATTTATGTTATGCAAATAAATGCAGTCATTCTGTATCTGTCTCTCTCCTTCTGGCTAATTTTGCTCAACATAATCTTCTCCATGTCCATCCATTTAAAGGCAAATTATTTTTAAATGAAATGTATTTGCCTTACTATTTGTTTTCTCCTGAATTTTTTTTTTTTGGTGAAAATAGGTAATGATTTGGAAAAATCTGGGAAGGGGGTTAGGACTTTGCTGCCTGTGCCATGCAGAAGCATCTGTGAACCCCTTTTGAGTGCTGACTTCCCTGAGCACAATGGGGGGGTTGTGATGTGTTGAACAGGAAGATGGTAATATCATACTCTCTCTGAGTCTGTGATGATAGTAGCACACTCCCTCTGGAGTCGCAATGGTAGTAACACTCTCTCTGCAGTCTATGATGGTCTTAACATACTCTTTCTGGAGTCTATGATGGTAGTAATACTGTCTGGAGTCTATGATGATAGTAACACACTCTCTCTGGAGTCTACTATGATTGTAACACACTCTAGAGTATGTGGATGGTCATAACACACTATCTGGAGTCTGTGATGGTTGTAATACACTCTCTCTGAGTCTATGATAGTAGTAGCACACTCTCTAGCACACTCTGTAGTCAATGGTAGTAGTAGCGTACTCTCTGGAGTCTGTGATGCTTGTAATACACTCTATGGAATCTACGATGGTAGTAGCACACTCTCTAGTGTCTGCGATGGTTGTTACACACTCTCTCTGGAGTATGCAATGGTTGTTACACACTCTCTTTGGAGTCTGAGATGGTCGTTACACACTCTCTCTGGAGTCTCTGATGGCCATAACATACTCTCTCTGGAGTCTATGATGTTTGTAACATACTTTCTCTGAGTCTACGATGGTCATAACAAACTCTCTCTGGAGTCTATGATGGTAGTAATAGACTCTCTGGAGTCTCTGATGGTTGTAATACACTCTCTCTGCAGTCTATGATTGTTGTAACACACTCTCTCTGGAGTCTACTCTGGTAGTAACAGACTCTCTCTAGAGTCTCTGATGGTAGTAATACACTCTGAAGTTTACAATGGTTGAACAAACTCTGGAGTCTGTGATGGTGGTAGCACACGCTCTCTGGAGTCTGTGATGGTGGTAGCACACGCTCTCTGGAGTCTGTGATGGTGGTAGCACACGCTCTCTGGAGTCTGTGATGGTGGTAGCACACGCTCTCTGGAGTCTGTGATGGTGGTAGCACACGCTCTCTGGAGTCTTTGATGGTGGTAGCACATGCTCTTTGGAGTCTGTGATGGTGGTAGCACACTCTCTGGAGTCTGTGATGGTGGTAGCACATTCTCTCTGGAGTCTGTGATGGTGGTAGCACACGCTCTCTGGAGTCTGTGATGGTGGTAGCACACGCTTTCTGGAGTCTGTGATGGTGGTAGCATGCTCTCTGGAGTCTGTGATGGTGGTAGCACATTCTCTCTGGAGTCTGTGATGGTGGTAGCACACGCTCTCTGGATTCGGTGATGGCAGAAGCATACTCTCTCTGGAGTCTACGATGGTGGTAACATATTCTCTATGGAGTCCATGGTGGTAGGAGCATACTCTCTCTGGAGTATATTTTCCCTTTCTGCAGCTCCCCAAGTACCCATCATAAATGTTAGGGTCACAATTTACTAGGCTACCATCATAGAGGATATGATTATAATTATAAACCATACAAATCAAATGGAGAATTAGAAAAATTATGATTGTTAAGTGATTAATAATGAAACTGATTGAAGCAACCATACACCCACAACAATGTTACAAAATTTAATGGAAGAAAAAGTAATATTTGTAATATTGTAATAATTTATTCCCACATGGCAGAGCCTGAAAGTTACCCATGTCGTATTTGATATGCCAAATACCAGTAACAATTATAGACCTCATTTCCATGACCTGATGGAATGGTTTGAGGCTCTTTATGTTCCTAGAGCGGGATGATGCCCTTGGGCTACACTAGCATGTGACAGGACATGTGGAGATGTTACTGGCGCCCGCTTGAGCAAATCGATGAACAACTGGAAGACAAGTGAATAATTTATGAATATTGATATCTCTGCCACATAATGAACATAGTGCCAGGTCCTGGCTAGCTATAAGGGAGACATAGACTAGCCTAGATGTAAAGCTCATAAAGATTATAGCATAGAGAAGTAGGAATACATTAAATGAAGTCTCTGATGTAAGAACTCAAAGCTTTGGTGAGATGTCACTGGCATGAATTTTCTATTGCAAGCAACCTCTTGATTTTAGTGCCCCGAAACAGCAAGCATCTTTTGTGTATTCAGGTATCCTGGGAAGACTCTAGTTTATGGGATGAACTCAAGTCTTGTCCACTTATCTCTCCCTCTGGGGCCAGCAATTGAATAGGGGTGGGGAGGTGTTCTGTCTGATCACTGTATCACTGTCACTGTCTTCCCGTTCACCATCAATTTGCTCGAAGGGCACCAGTAACATCTCCATGTGTCCTGTCTCATGCAAGTAGAGCCCAAGGGCACCTGCTTGCTCCAGGAACATAAAGAGCCTCAAACCATTCCATCAGGTCATGGGAATGAGGTTTATAATTGTTACTGGGATTTGGCATGTTCTGTCTGATGGCAGAATATAAAGCCAAACCAGGGTCGCACATTTAAAGCCTCTGTTTGATTCTTTTTTACTTAGACTCCATTGCTCAAATCAAATAACATGGGCAAATCCAATATCAATGAAACGAAGATAAATAAATATGAAGCAAGTAGGAGGATATAAGAAACCCGACAGTGAATTTCTCAGGACGTAATAAAACCAAGACCTAATCTCAAGACGTTGCTCTGTCACAACCTTAGTGAAGCCCCAAAGCATGAAGTCTGGTTCCTCTTTGTGGATGCAGGATCTGAGGCCTGGTAAGACTCTTAGCTGGTACCAGTGCCAGTCCCAAGAAGACTGGATCCTATCAGAATGGAGAAGCCTCCATGGAAACAAAAGCTGGGATTAAACAGAAAGGAAGACCACCAAAAGTTCAAAGTTAGAGATCAAGTGCCTTGAGTTGGTTATAAATTAGATTTGGGGCTGAGGGACACCCAGGAATCAACCATTCCTGGGTTCCAGACAGTTGTACCAGGTGAATTTTCCACATCCAAAATGTATTAAGGAGGAACTAGAAAAGATGTATACTTAAGTATACTTAAGAAAAGTTTACTTTTTGGATATACTTTATTTCATATATTTGTGAGACAATACTCATAAAATATCTAGGGATAAACTTAACAAGCATTGCAGAGGATCTATTTGAATAAAACTATAAACTTCTATTGAGGATCATAAAAATTATTTGAATCAATGGACTGTCAAATCTTGCACTTGAACAGGTGACTCCCAATTGTAAAATTGTCAATTTTCACTAAATAAATCTATAAATTCGATGCAATTTCAATAAAAATTCAGTAGTTTTTTTTTTCTTGGAAATTGTGCAATTACCAGACACATTCTCCAAAAGAATAGTAATGAGAAGCAACCTGCTTTGTCACATATTAAAATACATTCTAAAACAACCACATTTATAAAAGAAAAAGGAAAATATAGAGGAATAGATTAATAGCTCAAGGTCATGGAATAAAGTACACAAATACATCCAAGGTTAGGTAAAGTTTAGTATATTACAAGAATAAGATGTGTAACAGGTGGTAGAAGAGTTAGATTATTGAGCAAAAGCTTTATAAGCAACTGAATAAGGCTTGGAGTAATAGTATAGTAAGTCAAAATTTGCCAGGAGGCACATGGCCAACCCAGTTAGATCCTTGGCACCACGGTGGTTCCCAAAACACCAAGTGGTGTTTGGGTGTTCAGGTTAAGTGATTCCTGAGTGCACAGCCAGGAATAAGCTCTAAACACTGCCTGGTGTGGCCAAAATAAGCTAGAAGCAAAAACAAAACCTGGAATTTAGAGAAATATTGTCATTCACAAGCAAAGCTCAAACTCTCTCTTTTTACCTGCTTTATATTATTCCCCATCTCAATTTTGCTGGATTAGTAAGTCACCATTGATTTACTCTTTAGACATTTTTCCTTTTCTGTTTTTAAATTTTGTTTTATTTTGGGGCCACACCTAGCTGTGCTCCGGACTTACTCCAGACTCTGCGCTCAGAGATCACTCCTGGGCAGGGCTTAGGGGACCTTATAGGGTGCTGGGGATTGAACTTGGGTCAACTGGATACAAAGCAAGCGCCTTAACCTCTGTACTATCTCTCTGGCCTCCCTTTCTGGTTTTTAAACAGTAGTGTGAAAAGAAACCGTCTGTAGAATCATTGGCTATATGTCTGAATCATTCTCTAAGATATGAAATTGATGCTCTAGCACTTGGGATGTGGTTTATTTATATACATGAGGATCTGAGTTTGCTTTCTAATACCACCAACACCAAAAGGTATGGACTCTGAATACATTTCCATCCAAGTATCTGTCTGATCACAACTGGTCACCTCAATTGTAGCAGTAGTGATAACAACATGTCCCTTTGCTTTTGAGTACTGATAAATTTGCCCTCCAAAGCCCAAACTACATTCTAGCAGCAGTAAGAAAGCAAACCTCCCAAATTTTTAAAGATGGTTAAAATTAATGAAATAGAATCATTTTCCGCTCCGTGGAGTGGCTTGCGCCATAGAAGTGTTAGATGTGTGTTTCTTCTTTGGTGAAGCCCATGTTCTTTCTTTAACAGTCCCCCTCCTTATGCTTCTCTAAGTAAACTTCTATAAATAAAACGATTTTACTTCCAAAATATTAATGAAAATAAAAGCAGACACATATGATACAGAAAATTAAAAGCATATGAAATGCTCAATAAACTCCCAAGCTGATATTTTTTGGGGGTTATGACAAAGCGCCACAAATTTCTGTCAGGGTAAAGAGAGAAAAGACAAGTGATATTAGGAATGAGGTTAGATTTAGTACAGCTGCAGAAGATTCTGCATGGCGATTTCATATGGTATCTTTGCTAAAGTTAGAGTGTGAGACAAAATCTGCAAATTATGAGAGCTAGAAAGATAACTCAGGTGGCAGAGCACAGGCTTCACATCTGAAAGGTCTTGAATTTCATCTAACACTCTATCACATGGTCCCGAAGTATCCCTGGGTGTGGCCCTGAGGACTCCTGAGCCCTCGACTGCCCATGCCTGCACACTGAACCATCAGGCCTACTTTATTGGGTGGTATATTGTTGGCTGTAAGCGTCTTCCAAAAGGTTTTAAACCCCTGAAAATAGTAACACTACCTTTGATTTTCCTTTGTAAGTCGTGTTCGTGTTGAAGATAGATGTAGTCTGACAAAAATTTATTTATTTTTTGCCTTGAGTCCCAATGTAGTGACCTACTTGTGTGAAAGACATTCCTTTGCTCTGTGGAATCAGTGTTGGAGCAGTGAGAGCTGTAAGTGTAGAGACACACTGCCTGTGTGGGTAAAGCTGCATCCGCAGCTCTTCCAACTTGCAGAATAGTAGGATTTGCCCATGGGGTTTGAATTATTAGCCTCATTCTTTCTTTTTTTCTTTTTGAAAGTAAATTAAAAACTATAATGATGTAAAGAATATAGTTGTATTTATATGCAGTAAGTGTATGAGTGATATAACTCAATATGTTTATATCCCTCAATCTAAAAACTTAGATGAAATAAATGGACAAGAATATAAGAACAAAAAATTATCAAAAAATCGATTTGAGAAACCAATTGAAAACTCTCATTAAGATAGATATGGTTGCCTGCTGGGAAGAGAGTAGTACAGGGGTTTGTTAGAACACATGCCTTGAAGTACCAATTTGGTTTAACACTTACTCTATTTTGCCCCATAGCATGGCTGGTATAGCCACTGTAGCCACAGAATACTGTCTGGAAGCCACAGAATACCACCAGTGTGGTCCCAGTGGCCCCTAGGAGCTGAGCAGCACTTCATATTGGGGTCCTTGCAATGAATCCCTGCCCCAGTAAGTAGAGAATCTGGTGAGCCAGAGAAATAGTGCAGCTGGCTGGAGCCACAGGCTTTGAGTGCAGAAGCAGCATGTGGTTCCCTGAGCACCACCTGGAGTGACCTCCAAGTGCAGAGCCTTGAGCAGATCTTGAGCACCAGCAGGTATGGTCTAAAAGCCAAAAAAGTGAAGAAAAGAAGAGAGAACATTTAGAAGTCCTTATGCTAACTTGCCCCTCCTCCTTGTCACAGCTTCTGTGGTTACTGAAGCAAGTTTTATCAGTCCTTGGAATGTGGAATGTGCTCACTTCCATCTTATGTTACAGAGCATAGAACAATATGTAAATGCATCAACATTATTTTATAATCTGGTTTATTCCCAATATTAAGATAAGAAAAAAGCAATTACAGGCAAATATTACTTATAAATGTAGATGCAAAAACTCTAAAAATACAAAATAATGTAATCTAGTGGTCTAGAAAAATCGATCAAGTAAGATTTATCTGAGAAATTCATGTTTTGAAATCAAAGTAACTTACTACTTTTATAGCTTAAGGAAGAAATGTGGATACTTGGAAGGCAATTTGCAAAACTGCATCTTTTTTTAAACACTAGATGCAGATATAGGGAATCTCTATATATATACATTCATAAAACATTATACTTACTGGTAAAGTTTTAGAAACACTATCGCTGAAATACGAAACCACAAACAATGATGATTGTTTTAACTAAGAAAAAATTAGAGTTCTAGTAGTGTCTAGTGAATGCAGAGAGATGAAGCATGTGCGAGATAAATATTGGACACTGATATAAAATTTGCCAAGGCATCGAAAATCAGATGGGCTGGACATGTAATGCGATTTGGAGATGACTACTGGACTAGAGCTGTTACTGACTGGATTCCACAAGATGTCAAAAGATCACATGGCCACCCACCTACAAGATGGTCACACTTCTTCGTCAAGACCCTGAGCGAAAGGTTTGAGGCTCTTCGTATTCCTGAAGCAACCAGATGCCATTGGGCTACACTGGCACGTGATAGTATCAAATGGAGATGTTATGGCACCTGCTTGAACAAATCGATGAATAACGGGATGTCAAGTGATCAAGTGATATAAAATTTACAGAATGATATTAACTGAGACATAAAACACTGTTTCCTCTGGTCCCCCCTCCTGCCAGTTATACTTAAAGAAACATATAAGGAATATCTTATATTTATTTATTGTTGGTGGCCACATCCAGCAATATTCAGGGCTTACTGCTACAGTCAGGGATCACTCCTGGTGGGCTAGGGAGATCATACTGGTGATTAAGCCCATATTAGCCGCATGCAAGGCAAGTGCTTTACCCACTGTACCATTTCTTTGGCCCCACATTTACTTTTTTTTTGTAAGTATTTTTTTTAATATACATACATATATCTTTTTGAATGAATTTTTTTGCATCATGTGTGAGCATATAGCAAGTAGTGGTAACACTGGAATTTATGGTAGCTCTTTTCTTCAGTTTTCTTGAAGAAAAGAAACTTACTCCTTTTTAAGTTGTCTCTGCGATCATATATACATTGTGAACTAATACAGTTTGTTGAACTAGGTTGTCACTGATAAACCCTGTTTTTTTTGATAAATCTCTTTTTTGCCTGTGGTCAACCCTTCTTACTCTGCCATTGTATCGCTGGATGTGAAGGATGAATTCCCAGATTTTGAATTATTAAATAAAAAATAAAGATAAAATAAGGAAATCAAATGTCCTTCAACACTGAATGGTTTGCAAATAAAATGATGGAAAATATTTTAACAATAGAAACTATCAGTGCACACTATAGCTTGGATGGATCCAGGAATTGCATTGAGTGAAGAAATATACATACATTTATATACATTACTTTGCATACTATTTTTAAGTGAAAATTTTAGAAATAGTCAAAAGGAATTTGGGTAGGGTCAGAAGGGTAAGAGGGAGGTGGAGTTAGTTAAAAGTTAAAATGAGTAACAGGGATGATTGTTTTGGTGATGGGACTCTTCAATACCTTGACTATGGTCTATTTTGTGATTCCAAACCTGATACAATTTTATAGCATTAAATACACACACACTCATACACACACATACATGCACATAAATAATTACAAGTGTGGGAAATATGAAAAGATGAATGGATTGCTTCAATGTCAACATCACAATTATGTTTTATTATAGTTTTACAAGATGGTTTTGGAGAGTACATGTATCTTGGTGTAATTCTCCCTTTATTCTTTTTTGTTGTATCAGAGATAAAATATGTATGTAGATGAGTATATATAGATATGTATAGATATGTATATATGCATATATGTTTGTGTACATATGTATATACATATATTTGTTTCTATGTAGAGGGTACCTGGTTATTTCTATAACCTGGCTATTATAATAAGTGCTTCAATGAATATATGTGCGCATATCTTTTTGAATGAATGTTTTTTGCATCATATGTGAGCATATAGCAAGTAGTGGGAACACTGGAACTTATGGTAGCTCTTTTATTCAGTTTTCTACTGTTTAATATGGCTGAACTCAACAGTGTTCCCACCAGAAGTGCATGATAATTATTTTTAATCACAAATTATGCCTATCCCTTCTTATATATTCAACTTTTACCAGTGTGAAGTGATCCTTACTGTCTCTTTGTTTTGGGCTTCCCTGATAATTGATGAGAACATTTCTTTTCATATACCTATATGCCATCTATCTTCTTTTTAAGTGTGTCTGTTATTTCCTCTTCCCATTTTTCATTTAATTATTGAATTTGCTGATATGGACCTTTGTGAGTGCTTTGTAAATCTTATTTATATATTAATTTTTTATCTGATGCACTGAGTGTAAATATGTTTTTCAAATCAACAGGGTGCCTATTAATTTTAGTATATATTTATTTTTATGTGAGTACACCTTTTAATTCAATGTGAAAGGATAAGGAATGAAAGAATAGTAGCTTGTCTCAGATTTCCCCCCAACAGAGATCCTGCCACCCACCCTGGGTGCTGATGCCCTGGGTACTGATGCCCAGGATAAGATAAACAGGAGCCTATGGAATGTGGGCAGGGCAAGGAAGATAAACCATGGAATGTGGGCACGGCCAGGAAGTTGACCCTGGTGAGTGTGCGAGATGTGCCAGGCCTGGATGGGCTCATGGCAGGCATGCCCGCCTGGATGGACAGGTCAAGGGAAATGACTCTGTGTAGGTGCAGGACTTGCCATGCCTACTTGCTCATGTGACCACACACCTGTAGGCTAAGGATCAATATACCTTGAGTGAATAGGCTAGAGATAAGATATTACACGACTTGGCTATTTACTGCATGGGCCCTGTTGTGATGGACAGTAAGAGCCTTCATAAAGGGGCCTTTTGAGGAGGCTCAAGGTCCCTCCTGCTTGTTCGGACCTGTAAGTCTGTGTGGGAACTGGGCCCTGGCTAGTCAGCACAATAAACTCTGCTTTGTTCATTGTTTCTGTGTGATTCTCTGTCTCTTGAAGGGATAAAATTCCTGGACAGTAACAAATGTAGTCTTATTTGTTTATTTCTGTTCCTGTTGTGTTTACTGATAGAATCATATTCCAACTACTGACTTTAGAAATTTGTATTTCTCTCCAAATTTTATTTGGTGCCAGAATTAGCTGAAAGTTACCAAGATTCCTTTTGGGGGCATATTTTATTATTTAATTAACCTCCTAAGTAACATAAAGGGGCAGAGCTGCTACCAGCTCTCCCTGTGCTCAGCTGATCGTGGGAGGTGGGAGGGAAGGCAAGTTCTAGCCCTGGTCCCACCATCCCAATAGAGGCAGACAGCCAGCGAAACTCCCACACCATGAGGGCCATCATTTTCAGCATCCAGACTCCACATTTTGTCAGAGTTCCACCCAACAAGAAGAGCCAATTTCATCCCTGCTCGTCAGAGTCCCACCCTACAGCAAAGACTATTTCAAGCCCAGGTATGCCTGATCAGAGAATCAGACACAAGGGGCAGAACTGCTACCAGCTCTCCCTGTTCTCCAGCTGAGCATGAGGTGCCCGGGAGGAAGGTGAGTTCTAGCCATGGCCTGCCATTCCAATGGAGCCTCTCAAGCCAGAGAAACCACCACACCATGATTGTCATTTTTCAACATCTGGACTCCACAGCCATCAGAGCTCCACCCAACAGAAAAACTGATCTCTCCCCCATTGCGCTCAGCTGGTTCATCAGTAAATGCACGAGATGAGAGCCTTCTACCTGAGTATACTACCCGTACGGCAGAGCCTAGCAAGCTACCTGTGTCGTATTTGATACGCTAAAAACCAATAGCAATTATAGATCTCATTCCCACATGACCTGAAGGAATGGTTTGAGGCTCTTCGTGTTCCTGAGTGAGAAGATGCCCTTGGGCTACACTAGCACTCAAAAGGATGTTGGGAGATGTTACTGGTGCCCACTCGAGGCAAATCAATGAACAACGGGAAGGCAAGTGATACAAGTGTAGTGAACAGATAAGTTCCAAGACATCAAGCATGCAAGGTGAATGTTGAGGTACATCCCTGATCCTCAACATGTATCATTTTCATATTTGCATGTGCAGGTACAATTATCTAAAACTATACATAAACACAAATCACGTAAAAAATTAAAAAAATATATTTATGATCTTCAATTTTTTAAATTTTTTGTTGAGTTGATCTCCTAAACATTTCTTCAGCGATATTCCTAATGACAATAGAACATATAAAAATGTCTACCTTCCTCCAAATTAAAACAAAAGAACTATTACCTTGGAGCTGTGAAATTAGAAGATTTGAAAGTGATGCATATCTCATGGTTGGCCAGGGATGGGACATAAGCATCTTAAAGACGTTGGCAACATTGTGGGCACAATGCTGGAAACTGGGTTCACCCAGTTTTCAAAAAATAAAGTGGAACTATTTTATGTGAAAAGTGAACTAAGATACTAGTATTATTCATTCAAGAGACTAGCCAGTAGTGTCCAATAATTCAAAATTTGTATTAAATATTGGGATACATCTGAGAGTCTCTGGTTCAGCGTACCTGGGCGGATTGAAAAAAGAAAAACTGCTGCAGGGTGGGTGTGCGATGATCCGGGCTGTGATAGTCTGGTCTGCTGGGTGGGGTGTGGCGAGAAAGAAGTCAGAATGCGGAAGACGGCGGCCCCCATGGAGTGGGGGGTGTCATCTTCTGGCTTGTTGTGAGGCTCTGCTGGGGTGGCAGGCCAGGGCCGAGGCTGCTACTACTCTCCCTGTGCCCAGCCGCTCATGAGGTGCCTGGGAGGCATGGCGGGTTCTAGCCCTGGCCTGCCACCCCAGCAGAGCCTCATAACAAGCCAGAAGACCCACTCCCCCACCCCGCGACTCCATGGGGGCCGCGTTTCTCGCATCCCGACTTTCTTGTCACAACTCCACCCAGCAGACCAGACTATCACAGCCCGGCTGCCGGCTGCTGACCGCGTGGTTCATCAATAATTGCTTTATTTAGAGGTGACTACAAGAGTATGCCACCCACAGCAAGCCTGGCAAGCTGCTTGTGTCGTATTTGATATGCCAAATACCAGTAACATTTATATTAGGTCATTCCCATGACCTAATAAAAGGGTTTGAGGCTCTTTTATGTTCTTGGAGCAGCGGATGCCTTTGGGTTCTACTAGCATGAGACAGGACATATGGAGATATTACTGGTGCCGCTCTAGCAAATAGATGATCAACAGGAAGATAGTGATAGTGATACAGTACTGCCTTACATTTAGATTTTGATTAATTTGATAATTTATTACAACTTTTTTAATAGGAAATCATTGCATTTCTAAAAAATCCTACTTGCTCATGGTTTATTATGCTTCATATTGTATTAAAACCCATTTACTATTTTTTTTATCTAGGAATTTCACTTTTATCTTAAAGCAATTAAAGTGGTCATTCCATTTATTTTACTGTGTTTAGTATCTTGTGTAGTTGAAGAATTTGGAGCTCCTGACCTCATGGTAAAACTGAATGTATTCATCTATAGTGTGGGACTGGAGAGATAGTATAGTGGGTCCTGTTTGCTTTGTGATTGACCTCGGTTTGATCCCTAGTACCCCATATGGTCCTCCAAACTCACTAGAGTGTTTCCTGAGTGCAGAGCCAGGGAATAAGTCCTGAGCGCCCAGTGGTGTCTGCCAAAGAAATATCTGCTCTCTGTGTGTATATATTGTCTGTGTGTATTCACTGGGAGGAATTCCTACAAATGGACCTTGAGGCTACGGTGGGATTACCCATCCTATCTACAAAGAGAAAGGATTCCTACATTTAGCTGACAAACTGAATAATCTTAATTATCTACTAAAAGGTAGCAGCTTAACACATACTTATTTTTCTCTTAATTTCTTCTGTTTAGGGTCTCCAAGCTGCATCAAAATGCTGGCTAGGGCTTCGTTCTTATTGGATGTTTGAATATGGAAAGATCTTCTAAGCTCCATGGTTTACCAGAATTAATTTCTAGTCCCAGCAATTGAGAGAGAAGGGTTGGAGGGATGGACAGAGAGATAGGACAGAGAGAGTGAGAGAGAGACAGAGATAGGGGAGAGAGAGGATACTAAATCTTCAAGTTTGAAATAATCTGATCCAATATAACATAATATTTGAGTGTCACAGGTTCCAGCCATACTCATTGAAGGATCTTTAAAAGGGTGAAGCATTGGGTAGTGGGGTAGAATTATGGGAATCACCTTAATGTCTTCCTGCTAAACTTACCGTGCCTGACTGCTCATCTCTACAAAACTCCCATTTTTATACAAAATATACTTGGAAGAGCTTCGCAATCAAAGCCCGAATTTTCCACTTGGTAAATAGAAATCTTACTTGAGCTGAATCAAAATCTAGTTCACCTAGTCCAAATATTCTCCCTTATAAACCCCTCATCTACAAATACCAAAAAATCTCAGCAAATATTTGAGAAATCCCATCCTAATAGGTATCACCAAAAATACAAAACTTACTCCTTATGAAGCAGGGTTAAGCAATGGAAGGAATATAGAATGGTTGCACTCATTTGTGGGCCAAAAACACTACATAGTATGAGAATAATACCCAAAGACAAAGAAACAAGGGCCAGGAGGATGAGTCTATAATAGTATGCTTTCTACAAAGGGAAGGGGGTGCAGTTAGACAGAGAAGGGGCCACTGAGACAATGACAGCTGGAAATATCACTGTGGAGAAGTACTGGGTACTTAAAGGAGGTAAAGTGATATATATGGGACTACTATAAATATACATGAGGTGACTACTAGAGTATCCCACCTGATGGCAGAGCCTGGCAAGCTGCCCATGTCGTATTTGATATGCAAAATATCAGTAACAATTATAGACCTCATCCCATGACCTAATGGAATGGTTTGAGGCTCTTTATGTACTTGGAGCGGGATGATACTCTTGGGCTACATCTCGCATGACAGGACGTATTGAGATGTTACTGGTGCCCGCTCGAGCAAACTGATGATATATGGGAAGACAGTGATACAGTGACAGTGATTATATATAGAATATAATATAATAATATAATATAGCTCACTCGAGGCGCCCTGCTCAGCCTCTGCCTCCCGCCAGCATGCATGGCCACGCTCAGGCTCCAAGTTGGACCGCTGTACAGATCCTCTGCTCTGCTCCCGCGCCTCACCGACACTCCAGAGCACTCCGGCCCACGATGGGACCCTCAAGGGCGGCAGCGGCAGCGGTGCTGCTGCTGCTCCTGACTGAGCACCTCCAGGTGTGAGCCAGCCCCGGGAGGAGAAGGAGAAATTATCTCATGTAAGAGGGCATATATTAAACAAGAGAAACCCCCACACCCTTGCTGGCAGCGATCTTCACCATCCACACTCCGCAGCTCCTAAGATCTCCACCCTAGAGATTAAGCCAGTCTCCAGCCCAGTTTGTCAGAAACCCAGCCTACAAGGACACACACCTTCAGAGACCCACCCTTCAGAGGAGAGTATTTCAAGCCCAGGAATGCTTGAGCCACAGACACAGATACACCTGGCAGAGCAGATACCAACTTTCCACATTGCTAAAAATGTTTATTTTCCTGACCCGAAAGAGCCCTTAACACTGGCAGCAGTAAGAAAGGCGAACAAACAGTGCCTAATAATATTTCACGGCCAACCTAGGCTGCCAAAAGCGAAGAAGGGACTAAGGTGATTGCCTGTACTTTCAATGCACGTATGCTGAGTCAGAATCATATATCGAGGAACTGATGGTGCAAGCACAAAAGATCAAGTGCGACATCATTGGTCTGACTGAGACGAGGGAGGCGTCAGTCCATCACACTGTATTTGACACGGAGAATTGTTCCTTGGAACATGGGGCGAAAGAGGTGTCTGTGGCATTGGTGTTCTTGTCAACACGAACATGGCAGTCAACATTGATTCATTTGAATGCCTAACAAACCGGATAGGGTGATTAAACTTGAAGAGATGTGGCCCCCTGCCAGCAATTTCTATCTTCATTGTCTATGCACCAACATTCACATACAGCGAAGAAGAAATTGAGAAATTCTATGAAATTGGAGGAGTTCTATAAAAGATCACACCATCTATAAGATCATAGTCGGTGATTTTAATGCCAAGATAGGACTGAGAAGATCGGCTGAAGAACACCACATCGGGACCCATAGCCTAGAATGGAACAAACAGGGTGAGAGACTATCTGAGTTCATCATGTCCACCAAGACCATTCATGGGAACTCACAGTTCCAGAAGGCTAATCGAAAGCGTTGGACATGGGAATCTCTTGTGGACAGTTCCACAATGAAATTGACCATTATCATCTTCAATTGGCGTTTTTGTCTGACTGATGTTGCTGTCGTCCCCAAATTCCAAACAGGATTGGACCACCATCTCCTTTGTGCAAAATTCTATTTCACGTAACGGGAGAAAAGGCTGCAAAGTTTTAAGAAGAGAAACTCCCAGAATCACCACCAACTGGGAACTCTTTGGCACCATTGCAGCAACATGGGAAAATACCATCATTGACAACATCGATGAAGAGTACAACCGACTGGTTCAGGCACCTCCATGATTGAGTGAAGAATGCCGAGAGAGAAAGACACAAAAGGACACCTGTTTAGAAACTCTGGAGCTCATTCACCAACGTGGCAAGGCGCAAGCCTCAGGAAACCAAATGCTAACATCCAAGCTTGCAAAGCGGTGCAAAAAGCAGATAAAAGAAGACATCACAGAAGACAAGCAGAAATACTGGAAGATGCGGAAGCCAAAAGCATTCACACCACCTGCCTGTCCTTCACCAACTATAAGACCAAGATGACTGCCCTCCAACGCCCCTGATAGATCTCTCACATCTTCCAGAAAGGCAATGGAGCAGATTATCCAGGACTTCTACTCAGATCTCTTTGATAGCCATGTTCACCTGCCACATACCAAATTCCACAGGATGGATATGTCATTCTCAACGTTCTCCCTTCTGAAATCTGGCATGCCATTTCATCGGTAAAGAAGGGAAAGCACCAGGCCCAGTAAAAAGTCAGACCCGAACACCCAAGGATCTGCCATCGGTACTCATCAATACACTAGCTCAGCTCTTCACATGCTATCTGTCGAATTCAAGTGCCCTCCCAATGGAAAATAGCAGGACAGTTCGACTGTTCAAGAAGGAGACATTCACGACATCGAGCAATTATCGCCCTATCTGCCTGTTGTCTGTTATCTACAAGCTGTTTACACGAGTCTTCCTGAACAGGATTGGCAGAACACTAGATGAAGGACAACCATGCGGGCTAAGCTGGCTTCTCGGAAAGGATCGCACTACGACCATATCCACACGGTAACCAGTTCATTGAGGGTTTGTAGGGAGTACAAAATGCTGCTCTTTCTCACGTTCATTGATTTAAAGCCTTTGATTCTGTGGAGACTGGAAGCAGTCATCGCTCTCAGCCAAACAGGGTGTTCAAACCCAATACATCTAGATTCTTCGTAAGCTGTATTACTGGGATTCACCACCAAGGATCTCACCCATTCTACAAGGAAGTGATCATTGTTCTATCTCAAAAAGAGGGTTTGACAGGGAGATACTATTTCACCAAAACTCTTCAGCTTCACCCTGGAGAACATCATGCGACAATTAGAATGGGAAGGAATGGGAGGAAGATAGATGGTCGGCAGACTACACCACCTCTGCTTACATTATGACATCGTTCTAATAATACCAAACATTAGCCAAACGGCACAAATGCTGGCTGACTTTGACCGAGAATGTGGAAAGATGGGTCTACAGTTGAGATCTAAGAAAACTGTGTTTGTGAAAAAATGAACTAGTTCCAGAGGCCCCATTCACTCTCAATGGAACAGACATCTCTGAATGCAGCAGTTAGGTGTACCTAGGTTAAAAAAGTCAACATGATGAATGACCTAAAACCTGAGGAGTGCGCAGGAGGAAGAGAGCGGCATGGAATGCCTTCTAGGCATCAAGGAAATAGATAAAAGGACAAAGAGACCCCTGCTCCTGGCACATCTCTTTGACTCCACGGTTCCCTGCATTAACATACGCCTCAGAGACCTGGGCCTCAGAAGCAGGATGACAATGCTATTTGGGTCTCCCAGAG
This sequence comes from Cryptotis parvus, assembly GCA_021461705.1. Taxonomy (NCBI): domain Eukaryota; kingdom Metazoa; phylum Chordata; class Mammalia; order Eulipotyphla; family Soricidae; genus Cryptotis; species Cryptotis parvus. Next base: position 520 of record JAJIBD010027569.1, on the reverse strand, counting down.
AGCTATCAGAAAGAGCTATGCTTGAAATATTACGCCTCACTCATGAGAGAAGGAATCCGGAGTTCTGACCTCCTTCGCTATTCCAGAATCAGGGAGCGCGCTTTCTGCTTGCCAAAGGCGCCAAAATCAGTTGGGCTGGACATGTATTGCATTTGAGACGACTGTTGGACTAGAGCCATTACTGTGACTTGGTTCCAAGAGTGATGTCAAAAGATCCTTGGCTGCCCACCGCCAGATAGATCAGAATTCCTTGTCAAGACGCTGGAAGGAACGGTTTGCGGCTCTTCATATTCCTGAATCAACCAGATGTCATTGGGCTACATTGGCACGTGATAGGCCTGAAATGTTACTGAAAGCCGCTCAAGCAAATGATGAATAATGGGATTCAAGTGATCAAAGTGATATATATGAGAACTTCTGTCACATATCTTCCTGTTGTTCATCAATTTTGACACGACCAGTAAAGTCTCCATCTATTGGGAATGAGGTCCATTATAAACGTAAGAGCACTTGCCTTGCA